>BQNB010110416.1:4945-22561 GCA_026074375.1 Tanacetum coccineum | reverse complement strand
TTTGTAAACACCTTTCTTGTTGGTTTCCAAACTTTTCTCTTTGAACTTTTCTTAATAGATTTAGATTTTTTTACAAGCATTCACATTATTGATAAAATCAAGAACATACAAATCATGATTATCAGAATGCATGCAACCATTACACTTAACACATTTAAGTTCAGAATTCGCATTAAGCTTAGAATGCTGCACATGAGCAGTTCCTTTAGGTTGAACAACACAATCTTTATTTTTCAAACTAGATTTAATTTTCCTAGGGTGGGCTTCCACTTTATTCTTCTGAGTACTACTTGGTGTTTGCCGAATCTTATCTTTCTTTGTATTGCTGGAAGGCTGTGATCCGTTAGCACTAGTAGACGGTTTTACTCCTGTAGAAGACAACATAGGTTTATTAGAAACTAGGTTTGATGTAGAGGATGTTTTGGTGATTATGTATCCTGAGGATGTGACGGGCTTAGTGAATCTAACTCTTTTGTCATTGTTCTTTGGTGTCACAGCCATTAATTTTCCATCAGTATTGTTGACACTCAGGCAGGTTTTACTGATGTGTGTAAGCAACTCCTGAATTAGTTTAGCATACCTACAGGCCGATTCTAAGGATGGATAGCTTCTTCCTGAGTGTGCTTAATATAGGCAGAGTGAGATATCTGTTTATTCAACAATTTAGGGGTTATTGGTTCCACATCAATCTTAAGCATTTCTGGATCACTAGGGTATTTTGTAACGTCATTAACAACTAGAGCTTTTCCTTTAAGTTTCCTTAAATCATTTAAATCAGAAATTTCCAAAACTTTTTCCTGAAGACAAGCATTTAAATCAAAAATTTCCGCAGACTTTAGATTGACTTGATTAATTAAATCATCACATTGTTCTTTTGATCGAATACGTGCTGGTTTAATCGAGTCATAAAGTTGCTTATAGGTCTGTTTCAAATGCTCATTCTCAGCAATTAGCCTTTGAAACACTATGATCCATTTAATATTTTATTGTTTCAATCTCTTCTAAGTCCTTTTTAATCTTATCCTCATTCATTTTTCCACTTAGAGATTTAATTCTCTCTTTCAACTTCTTAATGACTGTGTCTTTTTCTTGGGACTGAGCTTTCAATTCATTTAATTCAAACAATTGATCAATACTTTGAGCAATTTGATGAAACACAAAAATTGTTCCCTTTGAAAAATTTCCTGATTAAGTTGAGTATCAACTTCTAAAGAGATGCAATGTTTTTCAAGAGTGGTAAAACTTTTGAACAGTTTATCGATAGTTTATCATAAGTCTCTTTTTCAATGAAATCCGTTTGAAGCTCAATCTCAAGTTGGATACACTTTTCACATTCATGCACATTCACAAAAGCATTATTCACAGGCGAATTCACAATTATGTTTACAATATATTTGCTCAACACTTGTTCCAAGAGTCGTTCATTTTCATTCAAAACTTGATTCATTTTAACTTCAAATGTTTTTTACTCTAAACGATGTTGTTCCACAGCCTGTTCCATTTGATGAAATACATTTTAAACTTCAAAAAGTTCATCAACCAAATAATGATTGAATGTGTTAAATAAGTCCTTCAGAGCTTTTACAAATGGAATTATTTCATCCCTAAGACAAGCTTTTGTATGTTCGAACCCCCACGAACCCTCAGTGATAGCTGTGGGTGTGGTTCTTTCTTTGACAACCACGTCAAAAGCTTGTTTTAGGGGTGAAATAACAACCCAGCAAGATGATGTTTAAGTTTCTTCAAACTTGTATTCACCATGTTGGCTTTAGGAAGTTATTTTGGAACCTCAACTATGGTGGGTCTACTAGAAAGAATGGGTTCTGGAGAATTCACCGAATTCTGAGACCAACAGGCTTGTTCAGCAGATAATTCAGTTTGTGGAACAAAGCGTGTTTCAAAATCTTTATAAAGTTGGTTAAGATTAGCATAATCGATTGGTGTAGTATTAACTTTGTTTTCTAACATTATGGGATCCTTTTGTCTTAAAATCATTTTTGAATGACTCTAAGCAACAAGGTCTCTTCAAAGTCAGGAATCATAATGGGATTAGTTTTCTCAAAAATAAATAATATACCAACATATAGCTCTTCGTTCCAACGCTGAGCATTCATTCAGATTGTAATGGATTTTTGGAAAACCTAGATCAGTGTGATAAGTGGTATAATCATAGAAAAACTGAGGTTTCGTCAACATGTGAACAGTTTGTGCGGATTGATCTCTTTTAAAAACAATATTATCTAGCTGTTTGATCCTCTTTTCTAACGTAATTTCCCTATCGATGTTTCTAGATTCTTCTTTCTTAAAATCATTTTTGAGAAGAGTAACCGTTTGCATTAAAGATTCCTTTTTTTTTAAATGTTCTGAAAGAGTTTGTTTAAGAAGATCAATCTCTACAGACTGTGCACATGAATCTGAAACGTTGTCTTTACTCGTTAAATCAACATTTTGTCCTTCATTCAACACATAACTTGTTCCTTATATCTTTCAATTCTCAGCAGTAAAGTGATCATTGACACTTTTGCAACTTCAAGGTTCGAATCACAAAATTACCCAACGGAGAATAAGTTATGTCCAAGTCCTTCCACGTAGTAAACCCTTGATATCGTAACATTCCCAATCTGATAATCTCCATAACCCAATATCTTTTCAACATGATCATTTCCAAATTTTACAGTACCCAAAAACTTATTGACGAAATTGGTGAGCTGAGAGCGATCTCCGATCATATGCTTGGAGCAGCCGCAGTCCAAATACCAGAGAATAATTTAGACGACCTCAGAAAGAGCATCTGATCCATAATGAGATAAATTCGCCATGAGAGCAACTTTGGCAGAGTTGAGTTCATCACAATCAGAGTCATATGCATCCAAATCATCAGCTTGATAAGCAGCATTGTGAGTAATGACATTGTGAGTAATGACTGTTTATGTGGCTTGACCTTCTGGGATTCCTGGATCTGCCAAGAATGCTAGTTCCTCCTCATGTAGAATTTTACCACTTGCTTAAGCTTGTACCAACAACACTTTATCTTTAAACCATGAATCATCCCATTTCCTTCTTGGTTTAGTGCATTGTTTGGACATGTGTCCTTCTCCTTTGCAGTTGTAACACGTAACAATCCTCTGTTTCCCCGAGTTACTCCCACTTGCTCCTGGAGTGAAAGTTCTTGTAGTACCCACAACATAAGAAATTTGTCTCCCCTAAATTGGTTGTACAGTTACTCTTCCATCATTAATGGTGGCTTGTTGCCTAGGGTTTGACAAATTCCTCAGCTGGTTATTGGTAGTGCGATAGCGGGAAGTGACAACAGCAGTCAAGAAAGACATCATGTGATTGATGGCATCAATAGGATCATTACCTTTCTGGAACACTGGTACAATTAGACTCGAGTCAGGTTGGGAAAATTCAGATTGTTGGTTAACTAAGGGAGCATATTCCAATTGAGGGATGGATGATGATGGAGAATAAACGTTGTGGTGAATTGATGGTTGATACTCATTGGATGGATAAGTGATTGAAAGAGGTGTTGATGATTGATGAGTTGAGTATTATTGAGATTGATAAGGTGATCCATACTGTAGAGATTGATAAGGTGAAACAAATTATTGATGTTGAGAGTTCAGGTAAGAGTGCTGATGAGATTGGTAAGGAGACTGTGTTATTTGGTGAGATGCAACTAAAGCAAAAGGATCGGAGTTGCATTCATGCATCAATCAAACTTCATTTGCATGCCATTTATGTTGTTCTAAGTGGGCATGAATTTGATCAACATTAGTAGTATGCAAGTCTTTGACCAACTTAACATCAGTAGCGAATTTGCTCCATTCAGCAGGAAGAGTATTCAGAAACTTGGTATTGACTTGAAATTGCTCCAGTGGAATCTTGTAAATATTCATATCATTGAGTAGCAAAGTGAATCTCAAGTAGTACTCGTGTAACGACTCTCCTTTCTTGTATGTAAACTTATCAAATTCATTGTACAGCTTACACTCTCGTTCTTGATTCGTTAACGACGTTCCTTGCATGAGCAGTTTGATTTTCTTCCAAATATCCTTGGCTACACGATGTTGACTAACAAGAGCATAAATTTCAGTTGGAAGGCCTTGTAGAATGATGTTTATTGCTTTGATGTCACAATCAGCTTGAATGATTTCTGCAGGAGTTAATTCAGTATATTCCTTTGGTTTGGTTACACCATCCACTGTAATTGTTGGCCAAACAAGTGGACCTTTTTCAACAGAAGCAAGAATCATTCTACCATGAGGTCTATTCATCGTATAAAGTTCCATTATGCTTTTCTATGAGTCATACAAGTGTTTTTCAAGCATCAGTGATTTGTTGTCACCACCCGAGAGAAGTGACTTATCAGCAAGAGTCATCATTGATAAAGTGGTATCAAAAAGATTACTGATCGATCGAGCGATGATAGAAAGTAATTGTGTTTGTGATAGTTGTCTTTTGTGTATATTAGGTCTTGAAACTATACAGGATTTTACAATTCTTGACAAAACCGGGAAAACAATTGAGTGTTTCACGGGATTTTACAAGTCAAAGAAATAAACCGTATAATTTTGATGAAGCAATTTTGAGTTTCTAAGTAAATGTTGCAAATTCGCATGATTAAGTGAAATTGCAAATTCGTGAAATTGAAAATTCGGGTCTTTAGAAAATTTGCAAATTCGTGTCCTTAGAAAAACTGCTAATTCATGTCCTAAAGGAAAACTGCCAATTCGTGTCCTAAAAGAAAACTGCCAATTCGTGTCCTTATGGAAAAACTACCAATTCGTGTCCTTATGGAAAACTGTCAATTCGTGTCCTTATGGAAAAACTGCCAATTCGTGTCCTAAAGGAAAACTGCCAATTCGTGTCCTTATGGAAAAACTGCCAATTCGTGTCCTTATGGAAAAACTGCCAATTCGTGTCCTTATGGAAAACTGCAAATTCAGAGACACAAAAGAATTGCAAATTCAGAGAGAGCTATAAACTGAAAATTCGTGCAATACACGGACGAAACTCAAAATCTTTAAAACACAAAAGACACCTTTTTGATTGTTTTTTCCCAAAATTTCTTGTACAACTAGAATTCTTAAACCTATAGGTACCTTACAAATGACAACTTTTTGGTTTTTAAGCCAAAATTTTCAAAATCAAGATTTGTACTTTATAAGGTTTTTTTTGAAGACAATAGATGAACAAAAATGAGTTTTTCTCTGATCTAAAGCAAATACACCTATATCCAAAGATACTAGATCAAATTTACCTAGGTAAATGACCTTTTAGTATACAAGAGAGCTTCAAATACAAAAGAAAGGAAAAAGATATGTACGGTTAAAAAACCGAACCAAAAAGAAAAAAACAAACACAAGAACTAAGCAAATCACTCCATGGCTCTTGATACCAATTGTAGAATTCAAGTAATCTTTGATATATGAACCAAGAACTAGAGAGACAAAGTGAGAGGAAGGATGTATTTTCTAGTGAGAGAAAGTAGAGAACATGAAATGCATTAAGTGAAATGAAACATACAACCAACCAACCAATGAACCACCTCTCCAAGGCATAGAGAGGTGTATTTATAGTCCAAGTGTGGCCGGCCATGGGCCTTGTAAGGCTTTCCATGGGCCTTTCGGCCATATTAGCTTATAATCTAAACATTGACTAACTACGGGCTTTGACTAGTTAATATTGGAAGTGACCGAGACTTTTTTTGTTCCTAACAATAAGGGATAGAACAATCAAACCACAACACCAATTTTTATAGTGGTTTGGCTAAGAAGATCCTCTTCACCCTACTCCACTCCTCGAGTATCTGACTCGAGATTTCACTATGTCAACAAGCTCCCTTTAGGCGGAGAAAATCGTTTACACGTCGCTTATCTTATTTTCTGACACTAAGCTAAATGTCGAGCCTAATCTTAGCTAGAACCAATCTACTACTTCACCATTGTATTTTGAGGACTAAAATACTAACCGACACACAATCAAAACTTTCAGATTTATATACTATCCGAATTTACACAATCACACAAGATCAAGAAAATAGAGGTTTGGATCTAGAAGAAGATATAAGATAACTAATCTATAACACTTCGTTTCTTGGCGAATACGAGTGTTCTTCTCTTGCACTTGATAGAAGAAGGAAGAAGATGAGATTAGATCACTTGAAACAAGATTAAACTTAGTTAGTGATCAAGAGATTTAGAGAGAGAAAAGGAGATTTTAGTAAGAGAAAGAGATTTGAAAAATCTGTACAAAGAGGTCTGAAAAACTGCAAAGAATAATGTAGTATTTATAGCCAGGAAATGGTAACGTCTCATGGCGGCGGTCCCGACGGTCCTAGATATATCTGGGGGCCGTTCTGCATATCAGGGGGGCGCCCATAGGTAGGCGCTCTCATTTTTTTCCTATAGTGGGGAAGGTTAAATCTAGTGTAGAAGCTTCCATTTTAGGGGAAAACCATATTTGAATTATTATATTTAATTAACACATTTCTTTAATAAATAAAAATATTTTGTATATTTTTACTTTTGTAAAAATACTTTTATAAAAACGTAATGTTTAAGAAAAATTACTTTCTTGATAACTAATCATGTTTAATGATTTGTTTATACATACCTTAAGTGATTTATGTCGAAATAGAAGTTTACGATTAATAACATGTAAACGTTTATTTTTATTGTAAACGTTTTTACATTTTGTCATCTTCAAAACGTAAAGAGGTCAAAAAATATAAATAATGTTTTTAGACATTATTTGTATTAACAATCTCCCTCTTTTTGATGATGACAAAATATAAACTCATTTTATATAAAATTAAAAATTTCAAGTTATTAATGAGTTTTAATCCATTTCCCCCCTTTTTTGTCGAATTCAAAAAGGTAGATCATTTATTGAGAAGAGAAAGAAATCGACGATGCCAATGCTCCCCCTTGATGTATACTCCCCCTCGTTTGAGGCACCAAGGGATCTGGCTTATGAAATTTTGCTACAAAACCGAGTTAGAATCACAAGTGCAAAATATAGTTCTAACTATTAGCAATATTACAACAAATATATACATGGCCCAAATGAAGAAGAAGTATCCAACTAAACATAATGCACACAAATATCTCATAATAATAGAAGTTCATTCATTCATAATGATAAAATAAATTCATACATGAGAGCATGCATTTCTTACAAGACTAAAGAGAATAAAGTAGACATAAATACACTAATATACTAAACACTTCATAAGGCCTAGATAATTCTTAATTCATAGATAAAGATGCTTCAGGGTGAGGTGGAGATGGTGAGGCAATAGCGGAAGTGATGAGATATTTAATGTGAGAAAACATGAAATGCATCTCATCCCTAAGACAAAGAATGAGATGACGGTTGTGAAAACAACAAAGACAATTTGCCCCATGGTAATCAAGAATATTGAAATAGATAGGATGACCCATGATTGGTGGTTGAGGTGGTGGTGGTGGAGGTGGTGAATGTGACTCAAACAGGTGATTAAGAGGAGTGATTGGTGAAAGTGAGAGAGTAATATCCAAGGAAGGATGACTTTGAAGTGGAATTGGATTTGATGGTCTTGGAGGAACATCTAAAATATCATCAAGAAATAGGTTAGTTGGTTGAGGAGAAGGTGTGTTCCTTGTGGAGAGTGGTGAAGATTATGGTTTTGATTCAAAAGAAGATGAAGTAGTACCAAAGGTAGATGATGTGTCTTTGGTTGATGAAGTTTTTGAGGGTGCATTTGGTGGAGATGGGGATGAAGATTTTGTTATGGGAGAAGGTGTAGTTGTTTCATCATCTTCTTGGGTTAAATCCACAAAGAGTTTTCTTGGTAGAATGATGGTGAGTTTGATCTTCTTAGAAGGATTAGAGGAGGAGGATTGGGTGGAAGCCATGGAAGTAGAAGTATGAAGAGAATTGTGGTGAAGATGATGAAGACAATGAGGGTAATGATTATTTAATCAAGAATAGGTTGATTAAAGAGGTAAGGCATAGGATAGTGAATTTTGGATTTCAAAAGATGTTTAAGAAAATGCAGGAGTGTAGCTGGGGCTAGAGGAGGTTAGTCAACAGCAGAGAATCTGAGGGGAAAATAATGAAGATTATTGTGACTCCTGGGGGCAGTCCCTTAAATAGATGGGCGGTCCCTTAAATAGATAGGCGGTCCCAGATATATATGGGGGCCGCCGGGTATTTAAGGGAGACGTTTTCTAGAGGGACGAAAATTTTCCCAGTTTTTCCAGAATTTCAAATCTGTGCAAAAAATGCTACCCTAAGAATTCCTTTTTACAACCAACTCTATTGCCTCAAGAATTATCTAAAGCTACATAATCTACTAGCTAATTTAAATGTAAGTAGGGAAAATTAAAAGTAGGAATAGGTAAAGAAATAGCCAATTAAGCATATCATTTATATTAATATAGCAAGATTGATAATCCTAATATCCCAAATAACATGCACGTTAGTTTTTAGGATGATGAAATCGAATGATCATCCAAGGAAAACTACGTTGCCAAAGCTACGTGCTAGAACTCCTACCACATGAACTGTAAGTTTAAGTACCAAAGCATAAATAACAAGAAATAAGTACCAACAAAGTTAAATAATGTACTAAGCATAGAATGTCTTTAACAATTTTCCACATTGCTCACTTACTACTTCCCCTCAATAAGTTCTTGATCCCTTTTCTGATTGACCTTATGCCACCCCGTTGCTCATCTCGCAATTGGACTTGACGGTTTAAAATTTCGGTTTTGGCGAGTGTAAAAGGCTTCCTTGTTTGGGTAAATATGCGGTGGGTTTGAAAAGACTTGGGGAATAGCATTTGACAAAGAATTGATAGAACGAGTGGGAGAAGGAGTACTTGCACGAGAGGTACCTTCGTCATTTCCATCATTATCGTCATCGATGTGATGAGAGGAGGATGGTTGACCGAAGGTGGGTGAAGAGGAAATGGAAGTAGAAGGACGACCTCTTTTCGTGCCATAATTCTTTCAAGTATTTCGCTCTTGTTGAGCGGTAAGAGGATACATGACACGATCATACAAGACGTAACGATCATTTGACAACTCAGGATTTTCGGACATGAGATGTTTAAACAAACGAGTTAATAAAATACCGTATGGTAGAATTAATCGAGCTTGTTTAGTGACAAACTCCATTCATTTTGCAAGAAAGAATGCAAGATTGTATGGCTCGGACCTAGCGATACAATAAAGCATGTGACAAAGACACGCCGGGACATGATCCCGGTTACCACCAAGACAAAAGACATTTTCATGAATTATGTCGACCTATGTCTTCATAATTGGTGTGATTTCACGATTTAAGATTTGATTTTCCTCAACATCAATGACTTGATAATGACGGATACGAGTGACATCATCCTCTCGTTCAACTTGAATGTAAGTTTGATTTCATCCGGGAAGGGAGGATTTGTTTGATACGAACCACTTGTTGGAATGCTAGACTCCAAGTAGTCAAGTGACCAATTGTCGAAAAAAGAACAATCACCTTCGTATGGATACCAAGGATTTGACTGAATTCTTCGAGAGTGAAAGAAATGAGTTGGTTTTGAATGATGAACTCGACAAACATTTGACCTTCCAAATCATAGTTGACATGGTATTGACTATAGAACTCTAGGATAAAATGAGGAACGATTTGCTCACTTGTTGTGAGAAGACACTCAAACACAATATGCTCAAACATTGATTTAACATATACTAAGTCATCAAAGTCTTGATAAATGACCCGACCCTTGTGAATCTAACAGTTTTCAAAGAATTCAAAGGTATGTTTTAGGGGTGCGTTGTATTCGTTGGAAATTTTTAGAATATAGCTTCTAGTATTTTTGTGATCATCAGCAGTTTTACAAGGCATTGTTACCTATAATGAAAATAAGACACAATTTTATTGTTGTGAACTCGAATTATAAGCAACAATTTGTGCCTAGTGTGTGCATATATGCAATAAATGTGGAGTTGCGGCTAACTCGACTCTAAATTAAAACCTATGAGTTAACCCAAACGCTCCTTTATTCACTTTTGCTCATCCAAACATGTCAAAAATATTCATTGATTAAATATTTTGAATGGTGTTCATGAGATCATTATGCATGAGTGCAAAAACATTTTTAGAGTGTATTAACAATGCATTAAAACATTTTTATAGTGTTCCTAACGTGAAGAATTTTGAAAAAAATTGGGGTTTTTGTTCATGAAAAAAAAATGTTTATCAAGCACACTCAATTATGCAAATCCTAAGTCTACGGGAAGCATATTAGTTATACATTGTGTTATTATAATCCTAATTACACACAAACAAGAGAAAAACGAAAATCCCTAATTTTTGATTGTGTTCAATTGAACCCTAGACACAAATTGAAAATAAAATTGATGGAATGACTTACAATTGATGATCTTTGAGATGTTAGGAGTGATAATTAGTGTTGATTTGATCTTCAATTTTAGTTATTATGGATGATTTTGATTTTTGTGGGTTTGGGTTCGTTTTTGTCGCAGGTCTGCAGAGAAGGGAGTGTTTGGTTTTGTGTTTATCAAAATGAGAGTGCAGACATATGTTGCCCGACTGGTGGCGGTCCCATATTGATATGGGGGCCACGGTAGGAGTGACGTTTTAATTTGCATTTCGCCAATTAAAAATGGTTAAAATACTTTGAATGAAGTAGTTAAGTTATCACGACACAGAATGGAACAAAGACTAGAATCGAGACTAGAAGAAAAAAAGAGAACGATTTATGGAATGTGTTCCATCATTCCTAAACCAAGACGGAGATAATTGAGCGATTCACGTTTAAGAGGTTTAGTGAGAATGTCGGTGATATTATCTTTTGACGAGACTTTTTCGATGGAGATATGTCATTTCTGGACATTATCTTGATGGAAATGGTGACAAATTTTGATGTGTTTAGTCAGCGAGTGTTGCACCGAGTTTTTGTTAAGGTCAATCGCGCCTTTGTTGTCGCACATGATCGGGACATCGTCAAGTCAAATGCCATAGTCGATAAGAGCTTGTTTCATCTATAGTGCTTGTTGACATGCCTTTCCGGCGCTTACGTATTCGGCTTCGGTTGTGGATATAGCAAGAGCGATTTGTTTATTCGAGAACCATGATGTTAAACAACATCCTACGAATGTACATATACCGCTAGTACTTTTTCGGTCCACATAATCTCCCGCATGATCAGAGTCGGCATATACTACGGTTTCTATGCCGGTCCCTTTAGGATACCATAATCCCAAGTGCGTAGTGCCGTTAATGTATCGGAAGATACGCTTAACTGCTTCAAGATGAGTGGTTTCGGGATCCTCTTGGAAACGTGCACAAAGGCAGATACTAAACATAATATCAGGCCTACTTTACGTTAAGTATAATAAACTACCTATCATGCCTCGATACTTGGTACTATCTATCAGCTCGCATTCTTTGTCTTTTATGAGTTTAGTATCCGAGGACATAGGGTTTTCATTGGTTTAGAATCTTCTAAGCCAAATTTTTTAAGAATTTCTTTAATATATATAGATTGATTAAAGAAGATGCCATCTTCCATTTGTTTTATTTGTAATCCAAGGAAGAAATTAAGTTCACCCATTATGCTCATCTCGAACTCGTCATGCATGATTTTGGCAAAATCATCACACATGTCTTGATAAGTCGAACTGAATATAATGTCGTCAACATATATTTAAACGATGATGAGATTTGAACTTTTCCTTTTTGTAAAAAGTGTGTTATCTACCATTCCCATGTTGTATTCATGCTTAATAAGAAAAGCTTTTAATCTATCATACCAAGCTTTAGGAGCTTGTTTGAGACCATATAAAGCTTTCTTGAGTTTGTAAACATGATCCGGTTTTTCGAAGTCAATGAATCTCGAAGGTTGTGCCACGTATACCTCTTCATTGATAAAACCGTTCAGGAATGCACTTTTTACGTCCATTTGGAATGACTTAAAATCTAAGGCACATGCATAGGCTAATAAGATCCTAATAGACTCTAATCTAGCAACTGAGGCATAAGTTTCATCATAATCGATGCCCTTTTGTTGATTATATCCTTGGGCGACTAACCCAGCCTTATTACGAGATACAACACCGTTCTCGTCTAACGTATTCCTATAGACCCACTTAGTTCCTATGATTGTCGTACTCTTATGACGTGGTACTAACTCCCAAACATTGTTTGCAACAAATCAATTTAATTCTTCTTGCATAGCGATTATCTAACTTTCATCCTTTAAAGGCGCGATTGACCTTAGCAAAAACCCGGTGCAACACTCTCGAACCAAACATATCGAAATTCGTCATCACTTTCTTCGTGATAATGTCCAGAAAGGACATATCTCAATTGAAAAAGTGTCGTCCGTCGACAACATCGCTGACATTCTTACGAAACCCCTTAAACATGAATCGTTTAATTATCTACGTCTTGGTTTAGGAATGATGGAACACATTTCATAAATCGTGTTAGTCTGCTTCTCTTTCTTCTAGTCTCGATTCTAGTTCGCGTTCCATTCTGTGTCGTGACAATTTAACAACTTCATCCAAAGCTTGTTAAATATATTTAATTTGCGAAATGCAAATTAATTAGTCACTTTTCCTAGTAAATTCGTGTCAAAATTTAAAAGTCCAAAAAAAAAATCTATAATACGGGCGGCCCCCATATCTTAGGCGGCCCCTAACCTTTTTCAGGCGGCCCCCTGATCGATATGGGACCGTGATGAGGTGTCATTTTATACACTTTTTCGGGGTCGTTTAACCCCCTAAAACGTGCATTTGTGCCCAAAATAGGTACTTAATTGTTCCTTTTTAGGTATTTAGCATTTGGAAGGCATTTGGAAGGAATTTGGAGGAAATACACGTGACTTGGGCTCATTTGGAGAAGAAACGGACAAGGCTACGAACCTACACCAACATCTCTCAAGATTATGTTCTCAGTGGCTGGAGACGCCGTCACCAGTTTTACACGACACTGTCACAACCCACTTCGTGACGGCGTCACAACCTTTCATGACGGCGTCAGCTCGCACTACCCAACCCAAGATCTAGAATATTCTCTTTCACGACGGCGTCACGATTAAAACGCGATGCCGTTGCAGCGAATTATCTATATATATAAATCCATTTAAGGGTTTTAAGTGTGTAGCTTTAAAGTAAAAAAGGGAGACGAACCCTAGTTCGTTTGGCAGCTTATTAGGATGATTTTAGGGCCTCAAAACCCTATTGTAACTCCTTCAATTCATGTTTTAATCAAGTCAGATTATCTTAATCATTCAATATGTCTTGTTGTTTGATTCATTATTATTCTTGCTTTATCTTTAACATGCTTGGCTAAACTCCCTATTGTGTTCATTTGTGATTGTACAAAACCTAGAATGTAGATCTTAGTGATGTTGCTTCTTGTGACGGATGTGCATGTTAGGCTTTAGAAAATCAGCTTTTGTTTGTATCGCTGTTGATATGTCTAGGGAAACATGATTATGTAGAAAGGATACCATCTGGTAACAGTCTTCATACTACCTTGCCCCTAATATGGTTGATCCACTCTTAATATGTTTCATATGCATTTAATATACTCTTAGGGGCCTTGTAATAGTCTTCATACTACCTTACTTGCGCGTTGCCTTAACGAAATATTATATAGACGGTGGGTTCATGTAATTCGTTCATGACTTAGGAAATAATTACATAGATCATCACAAGGGTGACAAAGCAACAACACTAGGAGAAGCAATCTAGAGAGTAATACATGATTAAATGAATAAAATCTTTTATTATATTGTTATCACCATTAGCCATGATTATTATTTAGTTTAATAGCTAAAACCAAACCAAATCTCTCAAACCATATGATTTACATGCTTTCTATAAAATATAAAAATACAAAAAGAATCTTCTCTCAACCCCTAGAATTTTGTTAGACCGTGATCAAGCCTTCCCAACCTATTCCCCTAGAGATTGATAACAACCCCCGAGTTTTGCCTATATGATCCGCTCAGACTATACCTTAAAATACATATAATATAATAAAATATCAAATATATAGTAAGGATGGTCTAAAAGCAGAGTCAATGATACCGAGAAGTAGTATAGAGTTTTCCCGGGTCGTAAATCCCCAACGAGGCTGGAATGGTAAATCGATACGAATGAATTGATGATTTTGAAGGAAGGAATGAGTTTGGGAAGATGAATAAGTCAAATTAAACAATAACGGACCTAAACGTTTAAGAAAAACCTAGAAATTATGAAATTAAACTAGAAAACGAAACCCCGAATTCCGTACAAAAGGGGGAAAACCTAAAATCTTTAAAAATAACCCTACGGAAAATTTTTCACTTCTAAACTACTCTACGGGTCAAATAACGAAGAATGAAAAAGACTAGACCGAAAACGGAGTTCGTTTGACCCAAAAACGAGTCAAAACAAAAACCCGTACCCGGACCCGTTCTTTAAACGATGAAAAGTTATAAAAATGACCCTACGAAAACTTTTATATTTTTCCTACAAACTAGATGACAAAAGAAAATTTTCTAAAAAAGCAAAATATTTTTTTGATAATTTTTGTATTTATTATGAATTAAATAAACTTTTATCTAAATTAAATTATAAAAAATATTAAACGTTTACAAAAAATTCTGAAAAATTTACACAAAATACTTTACACTATTTATAAAGTTCAGCTAACAAAAAATGACAACTCAACACAGCTTAGAGCAATAAGTCCCGAAGAGAAGCTAAGACCACTATGGCTTATAGCCTAAAACTGTTATATATTTAAAATGCCCTTTGAGTCTTAAACGAAAAAGACCCGCAGGGCGCATGATGGTAAGGTGTGGTGAGTTAGTAAAGGATTAACGTGCGAGTGGATCCCAGGTGGTTTCAGTCATGCTCACCAGGGCCAAGTTGGTCTTTCCCTTCTTTTTTTTATCGAAAACCAAAGAAGCAAAGTTGTTAACTCGTGGTGCTTAACAACTTTGTCTTCTACACTTGTTTGAGATAAGCCCTAAATAAGCTTAATAATAAGCTCAAGTTCGGACAGCAAGCTTAAAAGGGCTTTTAAAGCAAAATTTTGCTAAGGTCCCTTTTGACTGCCGGGTCGGATATAAGCTAAACCAGGATAAAGTCACAAGAAAACTAAACCTAAATCTAGATAAGCGTAAAGAACTAAAATCTTGAAGGCTAATAAGCTATAAAGAGCTATATGACAGAAAGGCTAAATCTACTTACAAGCTCAAATATTACACCAATCTTTGGACAAATAAGCTAGGTTAAAGGCAATAACTGACAAACCTAACTAACTAACTTAAAGTGCAACTAAAAGCTAGCGGAAGAACCTTATAAGAAAAGCTTAAATAAGCCATGGAAGTAAAAATAAGCAATCTTATACTAAGTGTAAACGAAAACAGTTTCAACAGGCATTTTGTGCTTAAAAATAAAGCACAACAAGGCCTTCTAAGGTCCTGAAACTTGAGGGCTATCTAAGAGAGCTAATAAACCTCTTAAAAGCCAAAAACATGGCCCTTAGAACTCACACAAGACAAAGAACAAAGGGCTTAAAAACTCCCCTTGCAACCAGTGGAGATTCAAGCTAGCTTTAGTAGCTTATTTTACACTTGCTAAAAGAGCTGTCAAATAAGCTCTTAACAATAAAATAAGCTTAAACAGATGGAGTATTATAGCAAAGGGGCTTGTGCACCAATTTTCAACTTTTAAAAATCAATTTTACTTGTTTAATTTTGATAGTGAAAAAGGTGTTTGGGGTTTATTAAAACTGTGACACAAAGAGACTTGTGTGAATTTGACCCAAGAAGTCAAAACACCCAAAGGTTTTGACAGGAGTTTTAACACACACAAACCACACCTTCTTTAGCACTTGGACTCAAACTCCCAAGTGCTTATCAAGATAAGCACTTGTTGCCATTTTAAAACTCCAACAGTTTCAAAAATGTTTATAAAAACTTTGAAAAACAGTTTTGACACCAAGGAAAACTTAAAAACAGCTTAAATAACTCTAACAACCTATGCTAAAACTAACTAAATGAACCCAACCCATGCCAAAACCATTTTGACCCGTTTTATAAGTTATCCCAAACACCCCTTTACCTTAAAACTGTCAAGGCAAAGTGGCTTTAAAATCTATTTTTAAGCTAAAACTTTGAAAACCTTTTATCTAAAATTCAACTAATATACACTACTTTAAGCTATTTTAACACAAAAGTAACAGCTTATAATAATTAAGCTAGTTTCTCTACTAGCTTAATACACTAATATTTGAGTTTTAAAAGAGAAACTAAGCTTACACAAATTTAACCCAATGAAAACTGAAAACAGCTAGATATTAACCCTAAACAAACATGTTTGAAACGGATTTAACAAAATTGGAATAGAAATAAGCAAATGTAAAAGCTAGAATTAAGCTAAAATGAAACTTAAGAGATTAAACCTTAAAATTGTGTCTCAGAACCCAAGCCGACTCTTGTAGAGTGAGGGCTTAAAATCATACACCAATGCCCTTGCTTCCCTGAGCTAAAAGCTCAATAAGCTAGTATTAGCTTATTTCTCTCTTGAACTTCAAAATTTGAACACAAATGCCTTAAGTGATCATGCTTTGACTTAACATTGACCTAAAAGAGTAATGAATGACTGAAAACAAGTTTTAACTAAAATTTGAGCTTATTAACAAGAATAAGCTCAAATGAGCTTATTGAGAGCTTATTGAGTAAAAATAGCTTAAATTTTCATTAAAACTGAGAATTACAAGTGCATAAAAGAAATTAACTTAAAAACACTTTAAACTACTTTAAAAACTACACTGAAAACTACTTAAAAACTATATATTAGCCACAATGGCTTTACAAAGCTATTTATAGGAAAATTCGACTAGGTCTTGACTTTCTTGACTTCTTTTCACTTGTGCTTCTTTGAACACACATAAAAGGGATGTGCTTGTTGTGTGAGGGGTTCACAGCCTCTAATCTTGGCCCTTCAATCTTTCTTGGGTCATCTTGGTCGTCGAAATAGGCCTTGGGAGGTGTGGGATTGCCAACTTGGCAATCTCACAGCTGGGAAAGTGAGTGGAGGAGGGGGAAGGTGTTTACCCATGGTGGGGGTGAAGGTTTACAGGGTAAAACGGGTTTGTAAACCCGTGAGTTGTGTTGGGAGGGAAAAACGAGCGGGAAAATTGGTTTGAGGTTATAACAGAGTGTGAGTTTGGAAACTTGGCAAGGTTGGCCCCTCATGGTTATTTGTTGGATTGCACCTATGGTCCTTGTGGTGTTATAACTTTTGGGGACTTGGCAGAAATAGTCCCCAAAGGTTATAACACCTTTTGCACCACTCGTCCTTTGGTGTACAAGTTAGGAGAGTTGGCAGTAACGCCCCTTGTAGTACAACTTTGGCACATTGGCAGTTTGCACCCTTGCCTTTCATTTTCTCTTTTCTTCTTATAAGTATAAGTTTAGGGATTTACCATTTCAGTCCCTAAACTTATATTTTCTTGACTTTTGGCCTCGGGGTTGACTTGGGTTGACTTTGACTTTGACCAGTTGACTTTTCTGTTGACTTTTTGACTTGATTGACTTTTCGGCTT
>BQNB010110415.1:0-17976 GCA_026074375.1 Tanacetum coccineum | reverse complement strand
TCGGCCATAGGTCGATCATCGGCCATTGGAATCGGATCCAAAATGAGAGGGATTGCCTCTTGTCGGTGTCGAGATCGTCGACAATTACGTCTTCTTGGAATTGTGTATTCCAAGGAGGAGCGAGTGCGCATGCACTAGAAAAAGAAGAATTTGAGATTAAGAAGATTATTTTTGGGGAAATTTACAAAGATTTACGCACAAGTGAGCGGAAAAGCTTAGCGAGCCGCAATGACTACTTAGAGAGTAGCTATCACTTTTCCTTAAACTCACCTTATAGTTTGTAAACTTAAAGGTCCGTCGTACCTCGCAAGTACTTCACGATTTGTTTTGTTGTTTATTGGAATGGTTTAAGATGGATAGCTAGTATCCAAATGTTTATTATTTTTTTTTTATATATTAATTCGATAGGAATTGAATTAATGATCTTTTTATATTTATACAAAAATAGCACAATAACTTCCAAAGGAAGGATCTTCGAAACTCTACTTCAACGAATATTCTTCAACAATCGTTCACGACTTCCCCGGCAACGGCGCCAAAATTTGATGTTGTAGCAAAAGCAAACAAATTTATATACGTATAGTATTAATCCCGTGAAAATTTCTTTCCAAAATACTTCTCAAACAAGAGAAATATAAGGTAAAAATCTCACTAAAGAAAACACAATTTGTATATTTTTATCCGGGAAGTACTTTTCCTCGGGTCGTGTCCCAACGAAATCGTGAATTGAGAATTTAGGAATAATTCGGATTCGAGTTAAGAATGATAAAGGATTTTTGAACTTTTGATTATACTACCAATATAATAGCACAAACTAAAAACAATGAAATAGCACGAAATTTAAATGCACAAAACGTATTAATGCGAGCTAAAACTGAAATTTAAAATCTAAAGCACAACTTTTAACAAATTTAATCTAAAAAAAATCACAAGTTAAATGAAAATTGTTAGGAAAAAGAATTGGAATTTTTTAACTATTTTTGAATTTTTTATGAATTTTCAAAGTTTAATGAATTAATCAAAAATAAACTTTTTCTAAAAATTAACACTAAAATTTTACTTTTATTTTTCAAAAATACTAGATTTAAAAAGAAAATTATTGCAAAAAGAATTAAAAAATTTCAACTATTTTTCTATTTTTTATGAATTTTCTAAGAAAAGGTAAATCACTTAAATCTATTTTAATTCCTAGAAATTTCAAATCAAACTAGAAAAATATGGAAAAATGATTTTAAAATACTAGAATGGTGCAGAAATACAATGGCACAAAAAGCCCCAAATTTTATCAACTAATTGTGCCCTAATTTGATTTATTAAAACCTAAACCTAATTTTTATAAAACTAATATGAAAAATATTAAATCTATTTATAATTCTAAGAAAGACAGGGTATATAGTGTAATAAAGGAAAGTAGAATTTATCTGGAAAAATATAGAAAAATGGTTTTTATCTACTTTAAAGGTGCAGAAAACTATTGGAAACAAAAGCCCTAATTTTTATAAACTAATTAAACCCTAATTTGATCAATTAAAAACTAAACCCTAAATTTATAAAACTAATTTCTAAAATATTAAAACTATTTATTAACCTAGAAAGAACAGGGTAGGAATTGGAATAAAGGAAAGATAAGGGTAGGCGGGCGAAATATAGAAAATTTACACTACTATGTAAACGGGTACCCCTACACTATGAAGAAATGACAGAACAGACCCTACGCTAGTGGCTTATTTTTGGCTTATTAAAATTTGATTTTCAGCTAAAACTTAAAACTACAAACTTGAAGAACAGCTTATTTCTAACAACTTTAACAAAAGCACTTTTAACTTTTGACAACTCAATAAGCTAGAAAATAAGCAATAAGTTTCTGTTTACAGAAACTTGATGTTTAAAAAACTAGAAATATTTTGGCTTATTCCAGGCTTATTTCTTAATGAAAATTAAGAACAAAAGATTCTATGTAATGCTAAAGATGTGAGCTTAATGATTTTGAAAAGAAATAGGCTAGTTGTTCACAGGATTAGTAAAGAAAATGAATTTGAAAAGTGCAAGGTTTACTCTTGCTGCTGTCATATGCTGATGCATTTGACTATTCTTTAAAATGCAGGCCAAACTTTCATTTGTAAATCTCATGAACAAGTCTACTAGATGCCTTTCTACATGAGTTAACCTAGTGTGAATCTTAAATGCTTAACAAAACCTAAAATCTAAAGTTACTAAACTGAATAAATGCCCTGGTGCAAAATATAGATTTTAACACTCTAAACTTTGAAATTCTTTAATCTAACTCCTAAATCCTGTTTAAACATTGATATTAAAACCTAACTCAGCTAAATGGTGGATTTTAGCAAACTAATGTTGACTTTTTTAGTCAAATTCCCTTAAAACCAAACACTCCTTTACTTGTAAGCTGTCAAAACTAATTGAGATTAAAATCTATTTATCAACTAAAACAGATTAACTTTTTATCTACTTCTACTCTAAATGACCTAATAGAGCTTATTAACAACTAAAGTTCACAGCTTATTTGAAAGAAATAAGTACTTCCTCTCCTAGCCACTACCTAAGATTTGACAGAATTGTAAAATACTAAAATCTAAATGAAATTTTGACTAAGCAAATTTAACACTACATTATCTATAGTCTAATCTTAAGCAAAATGAACAGGATTAACAATTGATTACACATGAACAAGCTAGAATGAAATGAGCTTTTTAAATGCTAAAATAAAATTCAAAAAGTGAAACCTGAATTTTTGGAGTCTCAGAACTAGGGCCACTCTAGTAGAGTGAGTGGCTCAAATCATAAACCTAATTGGCTTCCAAAGCCTCTAAACCAAACTCTATAAGCTATGATTAGCTTATTACTCCATAAGCTTCCAATGTATGATCAAACTGAATTCAATTGATCATATTTGATGTAAAGTGATTGTAAATGAGTAAATGAATTATTTCAACAAAATTTGAAATGAATTTGAGCTTATGAACATGAATAAGCTCAAACGAGCTTATTAAGAGCTTATTGAGGTAAAATTGACTTAATATTTGAAATCAAAGAATGAAAAGACTTGAAAGCTGAATGATATTGCTCAAATTGATTGTGTACAAGCTGAATTAACAAAGGTACAAGTAATGAAAGCTGAATTTTAAATTCTTAAAGAAAAATGCTTATAAAATGAAAAAAAACTTAAAAACTGAAAAACAAACTAAAAACTAACTACTGAAAAATGATGCCTAGAGCTGCTATTTATAGAAGATTGGTGAAGAGAGGGGTAGAATTCTAGAGACTTCCACTAAATCTCAGCCTTTGATCCTTTTTGAGCAAATTGTGGCCGTTGGATGAGTTTTGATGAGGTGTCCTGGCCAATTATGTGTTGCCACGTGGCCGAAATGATGAGGGGAAAGTTTATGAACAAGGTTGGGTTTTATAGTAGAGCAGGGAAAGGGATTTGCGAAGTTGGGTTGTGGGAGGATTTGGCGGGAAATTCTGTTGGGAGGTTGTTAGGAGTCGTTTTGCCCGCGTGTGTGTGTTTGTATGTATGGAGTAATGACATAAATGGTCCTTGTCTTTGCACCCGCCCAAATGTAGTTATAAAACAGTTTGAAATTGACAACATTGGTCCTTGTGGTTCTTTGCTTCCTTTTCTTCTTTAATAAAGCACTTTCCACTTTTGGCAATTTTGGTCCTTGAACTCCAAACTTCTAAATAAGCTTCTAAACTTTGAAGACTTGTCACTTTCAGTCCTTGGCTTCATTATTTTAGGCTTTGACTTCCTTTCTTGCTGTGTCGGGCTGATCCGGCTTTTGATTTCTGGCTGTTTCTTCACTCTTGTTCTTGTCTCTTTCGTTCCTTGTCGGTTTTTGACTGTTTTTGCTTCTTTTTGTCCTTTTTATCCTTTCCTGCACAATAAACACAAAAGCACACATTTTTCTATTCTTTTGGCATTTTATTGGCTTTTATTTGGCAAAATCCCGGGTAATTTAATGTACAATTTAGCAAATATCAAAATTCCCCAAACTAAAGGATTGCCGTGTCCTCACGCAATGTTATGGATGACTTCTATGAGTCGCAAACTATTGATTCCGCTACTGCTCAGAATTTTTATGTTCTTAACTGGAATGTTATCAACAATGATCGATTGGCTAGCCCTGTCACTTGCCGGAACTTGCTTGATCATGTTACTCTTCCTCTGTATTGGTTTGCGCTTCCGCAATCACACGATGCCACTTTTTCTTGGATGCTGTAATATGTTAACTCGCCAATTTATAAAAAGCATGTTTGTATGGTTTCTGAGTTGCGTTTGTGTTATGAGTACGAAATTATGATAAGGGAAAAATTTGAGAAGTTCACTGATAGTGCTGCCGTTATTCAGTAGAGGAATGCAGAGATTGTTGACCTGAACACACGGTTAGAAAAGCCTGAGCTGAAGTTGATGAGTAATATAGCAACGCAAGGCGTGTGTCTGATCCTGGGAGGCAACGTTTTTGCCGTGAAGTTGGTGAGCTTGCCAAATTTGGTACGGAAATATTGGTTTGTGGAAAAAGGTTTCTCTGCTTAGGAGTCGTATGCATGATGGCTTGAAAACAATGTTGTGGGAAAAGGAAAAATGCGAGAGAGTTTGCATTGCAAACAGATGCGCCGGAGCGGCGTTTTTAGAGCGTGCCTCTGAATTGGATGCTCGTATTGCCGACGTCCGCCGTGATATGGACAACGACATTACCTAAAATATGCTAACCGCCATTTGCAGTAGAAGAAGGGTCATTAGGGCATGTACCTCCGCTTAGCTGTATACCAAATCCACACTCCGTGGATGTTTGTCCGCTATGGGTAAGGTAATTTCGATGGCTATTAACGAGGTATTCCAGCAAGGCTTGGAGCTGGTGTTGTTTCCAACTGGCAAGGCATGTAGCTTTGGCTCAGCTTGAGGCTTATGATCCAGAGGTTGAGGGGAAGTATGTTGCCGCGGTTTTTGAGTTTGAAAATATATCGTTTCCTCTGTTGGATGAGCTAGAGAGCCTTAAAGATTCTTCCTTTGCCTCGATTATGTCTGCTCTTGTTTTGAAGGATGACCAGGGTAATGTGGATGGAACTCCCGAGTTTGCTTGTTTTCAACCTTCTCTTGATCAGGTTGTTGTGCCCGTCTATTCTGATTCTGGTCCCGTGGATCATGAGATGTTATTATCTGAGGCCATTCCTTCTGTGCGTCGTTCCAGGAAAAAGAAGATGTGTCCCCTCGTCGACTGGGACCTTTCGGCTCTGTTTCCCCCTCCTGTTCATCACTTGATGTCTGCGGATTATCAGGTTTTTGTCTGATGGAATAGGAGGAACCTGTTGTACATGCCGCCTATTGTGCATGCACATGTAAGGCCAGTTTAATGCATCAGTTTTGGACGGCGCTGGTGCGTAGTTTGTTAGTCAAACATTCCTACTTTTGTGATAATTTAAGCCATTTTGACTATGGTGATTCATATCATAAACCTCCTTGTGAAGCTTTTTTAATCTTTAGGCAGACTATCCTCTTGCGTGTGGCCGTATGTGGCTGCTCGCTAGTTTTTGTAGGTATTAGGCTCGTGCCCTTAGTGTTAGTATAACTTTGTTTTCTTTGTATGAGGCCGCCTGTGGCCGCGCTACTATGTAACTTTGTTAAATGAAGTTGCTATTTTGCCAATATCTTGTTAAGTGTAATATTACACCGTTCGGAAAACTATTTTACTGGGCTCGCAATTCGCTACGATTATAAGTTGATTTTAGGAGTTGCTTCACACCTCATTTTATCCTTGATAAAACAGAGTTAATTGTGGGGCCTTTACTCATTCCTGCGGTGTTTGTGATTATGTGCATGTGTGCGCGTCTTACCGTATGCATGAGATATAATAATAAGATAGTTTTTTTGGAAATTTAGTGAGGTAGATAGGCTTCACATACCATTTAATAATTTTAAATTAGAAATCATTACATAAGAGTGAATGGAAAATTTACCCCCAACCGCTAACGCGGTTTTACAATGGTAGGGGTACTTACATGATAGAAATTAAAGATAACACTTTTTCAAGTCTTGAACATTCACAGCATACGGAGTATATCTTTGCTGCTGTTCCATACTTGAACGATCCCGTACCCGATTTGCTCTATCACTTCGTATGGCCTTCCTATTTTGGGCCTAGCTTTCTACTTTCTTTGCAGCTTTCGCGTGCTCTCCTCGTTTTCCTCCTTGCTTTATTTCTTTGACCAGGTGCGACAGTTGCCCTAACTTGACCGCTTCCTCTATTTGTCTCCTCAGGTGGATGCACTCGTCTGTGTTGTGTCTTTTATCGTCGTGGAATTCACAAAATTTGTTTTTGTTCCTGTTTTCTGCAGGTCCGGTCATAGGTGGCGGGGCCTTAAATTTCACAGTGTCCATTGCTAGGATCTCTTTGGGTGTCTTTGTGAGAGGTGTGAAGCGATCTTGCCGCCTGTTCGACTTGTGTTGATTTTTGAAATCGAGCCTTTTGTCAAAGTTCGGTCTGTGACTGGTTTCACGATGCTTCCATGCTGGCGGCGCTTTTTTCTTTGATTGGTTAGCGGCGGCCACTTCTCCTCTTAGAAAAGCTGTTGTTACGCTCATCATTTCATCTACAAACTTTGGTATGTTTTCGTTCAACTTTTTATTAGATTTGGGTTGGTGATTCCGTGCATTAATCCTGATATTTTCATGCACTATGGTGCTCCGCTGACATGCATACTTTCCGCTTTGAATCTTTCCATGAAAGCTTCCATCGACTCTTCTTCCCTCCGTTTGATGTGATGAATTTCCACAGGATCCTTTATGTACTTCTTTTGTTGTGAGTAGTTCCCTAGGAACGTTTTCCGTAGCATTTCATAGTTGTTAATGGATTCAGGGGGAGCTTGTCGAACCAAACCCTGGCGGAGCCAATGAGTGTGGAGTTGAACATTGTACACCAAGGTTAGGCATGGCCTAGAGTCGTTCTAATCTTAAGCGCAGCTTGGAAATCATTAGGTGGTCGACTGGTCTCCAGTGCCACCGTACGTTTTTTACATTGACTGCATGCGGGATCTTTGGAACCTCGAATTTTCAGATCCTTGCTGAAAATGGGGTCGGTGTCGTCACACAACATGGGGTTGGGAAAGTCGTCTTCGTCATTTGACCTAATGCTATTGGACTTCCAGTGTCCACCCAGAGTCATGGTTGCTTTCCTGAGTCATACATCGATCTTGGACCGGGTATACGACCTGCGGCTTTCGCGGTCGGCGGTGTTCCATTCTTCTTCGATTTCTTGCTGATGTTTGCTAGAACACGAACGTACTCGAATAAAATGATTCTCTTAAGGCGTCCCTCCCTTCTTTGGCTTGGGTTTTCGCTGACCTGCTTGTACTATCTGCCTTTTTCTATCAGCATGCCCGTAGTCGTGATGCTTTGTCTGGTCCCACCGTGATGTATGTTCTCTTTTTCGTTCTCCAATCATTTGAAAAAACGTTTTTTATCTCTAGGCCTATCCTATGAACACCGTAGCTCTCACGAAGACGGGCTTCTTCGACGGGTTGGCTTTTCCCTATCCCGACCTTAGCCTTTAGAATACACTCGGGTCTGTGAGGGACATGTCACTCTTGACGCGGTGACTAGATGGCTAATGTCTTCTCTCTTGGCCTTTTCTTTTTGTCGCATGATTCTGACTCCGAGAGCTGTGCCTGTGAGTTTCGATGCGAGCTTTCGCCGTAAGTCAGGCGCGTTTATTGGCCCTGAAGTTTTTCTTGATGAACTTTCTCTGCCATGATTGGCAGGATTTGATTGTAGTGTTTTCACAGATTTCCCGAAGCTTGATCCCGCAAGGATACACCTATAATTTTGTCAGGGTTCATTGCTTAATCCCTTTGGCCAGCTGTGTTCCTGGACATCGGAAATGGCGGGAGTATGGGCTGGGTTGCCTGTTTGTCTTTTTTTTGTTGAGATTTTGAAACGCAGTTGTGTCTGGTCCAACGGATAGCGCAAACATTGTTAGACAAAATTCGTGGAAAGATTTTCAGTTGGATGAAATTTTATACGTTTTATTGCATAGTTTGAGAAAGTGTTAACCTTTTTTAATCTAAAATACCCTCTACCAAAAACAAATAAAAGAATCATCCGAACCCAAATTTAAATCTTGTTGAAATGATAACAAAAGGTAAACAAGTAGTTTTAAAAATGTTTTAAACTTTATGGGACAGCAATCATAAATGGCGCCATAAAATCTGGTACGCTTGACTTACTAAGTTCAGTAATGTGTTTGACCTTTTTACCAAATATCTTACATACCCTTCAACAAAGACAAATAAATGAGAATCTTTTAAACCCATAAATATGGTACGATTGACTTGTTGAAATCATAGCAATTGGCAGAAAGTTGATTTTTTTTAACAGATTGTTCATGCGTCACGCTTTTGCAGAGAGCATTGTTTGATGGAGGCTTCATATATGTTGGCGTTCCACCCCTATACAAGGTTAGCATTTTACCATAATGATGAACTTGCCTTTTAGCAACAAAGTCTGCATGGCTGATTCATTTTGGCCAATTATTCAGGTCGAGAGGGGGAAGCAGGCGCATTACTGTTATGATGAATCAGAACTTAAAAAACTTCAGAGTTCCTTCCCTTCAAATGCATCATATAATATTCAGAGGTTCAAAGGTAAGCAGATGAAGTATATGTATAACCACAATTACAAAATAAGGTGCTAGCCCTAGCTGCAATATAAAACTTTTAGGGTTCAGGGTTTTGAGTTGGGTTTGTTTTCGAAAGTCAAGTTTTATCAATATGTAGACGTGAATATTAATCGTCATGAATCTTTTTCTGAAAAAATTTAGATAATATTTGTAGTAACATTATATTTTGTACTTAAAACAAAATCCATATTAAAATCTTTCACGTGTTCCTGGTTTGACTTGTTACTTAACCCACCCATCTAGCCACCTGTATCAGTATGTATAAAAGGCTTGTTTTTTTTCTTTCTTAAAGATGTTATCTTCCCTCATGAAATCTTTGTGTATATATATGAAAAACAGGGTTGGGAGAAATGATGCCATTACAATTATGGGAAACCACTTTGGACCCCAAGACCAGGCTATTAAAGAAACTGGTGGTTGAAGATGCAGCGGAAGCAAATGTTACGTTTTCTTCTCTTATGGGTGCTAGGGTAAGATTCAGATTCCACTATTCAAGTTCATACGCCCAAACACATGGAAAATAAGAAAGCTACTTATAAATGATTGTTTGAGTTAACCTAGCTTTTTTGACTTTAAAGATAAAATAAGCAAAAAAAACGAGAAAGAAATGATGCTGATTCTTAGTGTTCGTGAGTCGGAAATATAAGAAAGTGCCATAAAATAAAATATTTTAACCTTTTCTTTCATGTATTTCTACCTGGAGAGAAGAATACTCTTCGTGTTTAATATAGGTTTAGTATAAACCAGGGGTTATTGAAATAATTATCAGACCATTTATTTTCATCTTTCCATATTTCAGAGGAAAGTTCTTGAACGCGACATTTTTGATATCTTGTTATAAAACTATGTAGGTGGACGTTCGCAAGGAGATGATACAAAACACGGCAAGGAAGATGGATTTGAAGCATCTTGATATATGAAGTTATCATGTAGGAATGGTGTGGGATGAACCATTCTTACTTACGTTAGATTGTACAGGAAAAGGATAGTTGATTTGACGGAAAGCTACCGAGAGGTGACTTTAGTTCATTCTTGGGACATATGTTAGATGCATACTTTCTCCCCACCGACCCCACAACTTGCTAAAACATGTCATTTTGGAAACAGTTTTGCAAAATCTTGATATCTTTTATCTATTACAGTGGTTTTAGCAGTTGAATTGGTTGTTTCTTTCCTTGTCGCTCTTTTCTTTTGCGCTAAAAGTGTTTGCACGTTTTCTATACTAATTTTTGGACTTATCTGTGTACTCCTATAATTAAGTGTTAATTTGCTTGAATGTAGTAGCTATGTAGGTGTGTATACACGTATGTATCATCTGTGTGCATGATTGGATGTTGGAACATACACATTTTGTCGATACAAACAAGTGCTGAATATGTTTTGTATAGTTTGTGCAAGTTATGTTTACCAAGTATTAGAGGGCTTGGTACTGGTGGGTGTGGCACTAACTGGTAACGTCACTTTATGGCGCGAGCCTGACACCTGGCGCCGTGGTGGTCAGCCCACTCCATGCGTATATATTTCTTTCTTTCTTCATTATATCTGGACGGCAGGTAAAGGTAAAAAAAAATGCAAGTCCCCACTTCCTTTTATAGGATAACTAGCTAATAACCCGTGTAATACACGGGCAATCTAAATTGCCATTTTTTGACAGCTTATATTTCCAAAAATAAACCAAATCAAATATCGGTGCAAAATCTGAATACAAAGTAACACATACCAAAAGCCAATAAGATAAAACGATAGAAATAGACCCGTTGAGACAAACAATGCTTTTCAATTGTATGAATACACTTCATAATAGTTGAGTTACAAACTTACAATCTAACTAAATCAGTATTGTGATTTTTTTTCAGCATTGAACATGCTCATATTAGCAACATTTAGAACATGATCCATCACTATACTCACACATTCAAGATGGATGTATACATACCATCCGACACATGGGGATAACAATCTATATCATCCTTGATAGCCTCAAATGTTCCGTATACTCCATAATATTTACAATGACATTCCTGCAAGAAGCAAAATATGAGTAATATGAAACCACATAAATCACTTTATAAACAAAATATGTATTCTAGCCGTAATCATATATTGTTGCTCTTTGATTATGGTAAAAAACACTTGCAGTTTCATACCAACACACTAATGCCAACCCACCATCATCGAGTAACATACTAACACCGATTTGGAACCTTATGCAAAACAATAAACAATAACAGCTTTAAAATATCTTTTAACATCAATTGAGTCAACATATGTATCGAAAATACTGAAGCTCGGATAGTCAACAAATATGTGAAATACTTGTTAAACTTGACACTTTGATAGTCAACAGTAAAAGCATAATAAGCTTTTCATAAACTCAGTAAAAGCATAATAAGCTTTTCATAAACTCACCTAACCATCTACAAAGCATTTGTGCTTACTAATCAATATATACCGCACAAAATCTTTAGATGGTTTACATCTTATAAAAAACAACCACTAATAACAAAGTATTACTATATGTTTTGGGCCTGAAAATCAAGCAAACAAATGTTAGCACAGAAAATAATTACCACAGATGTTGGAGGAAATCCAGAATTAAAGCATTTGGTTTTCCTATTGTTGAAGGGAAAAAAATCCAAAAAAAAAAAAAAACAATGGTTTAAAGAAAGATCTAACATCTTCACGTTTAAAATGAAGAGGTAAAAGAAAATTAAAAGTTAGAAAAGCCATCGAAAAACTTACAGCCTACAACATTCATTCATTCATTCGAAGAAGAAGGCATGACAATTGCGACAAACTAAAAAAAACAATGACGATGATAATCGAATTCCTTATCATGAACAACTGAAAGAAATTCAAAATAAACGTTCTGAAGTGTTACCAGAAAGTTAAGATTGCCACATAGTTAGGTGCAAAAGGTCGATAACCGATAACCCAAACCGGCCAACAATCGGCTTCATTGTCCTGGTGCATATTCATTTCCTCACATCAAGTCGTATCATACTTTTTGGAATATATTTATGTTCTTAAACAAAAATTGAAAAAATAATATCATTAATCTATCTATATTTGTTATCTTCTTCATATCGTTCTAAAAGAAACAAATTCCACATATCTTTCTCCTCCTCTATCACAACAAAAGCTATCCCCTACATGTTTAATAACGTAACTCAAAAAATCTTAAATCCATAACTGAAATTGAAATCCTCCACTCTTATCATTCCAATAATTTCATGAAAAACAATATGTAAAAAAGTCACCCTTTCCAGGAAACAAGATGAGGTACATATCTTATAAAATATAGTTTGATTAAGCATAGAGGCTTAAGATTCAAAGTGGGAAGATAAAAAATGCAGGGCATATATGAAAGAGAAGATAAAAGCAGATGATAAGAGCAAGGGGTACAATGGCTAAAAAAGTTTAGCCATTTGAGCCCCACTAAGTGCCACATCATCGGCACCTCATTTCAACACAACAACTCAAAATACCCTCTCACTCATAACACACCATATTTTAGCCACTTGGGTCCCACCACTCACCAATTTATTTATTTTTCTCATTTTTTCACACAAACTAAATTTATTTCATTAAAAAAATACAAATTACAATACGGAAAAGAAAATACAAAACGCAATAAAAATACAACAATACGAAATTTAAAAACAATACAGAATTTAAACTAATCATTTAGTAGATGTTGTTGTCAAACATGCTCAATCAAATTTCGTTGAAGCTTTGCATTTGTTTGTTTATCACGGAGTTCTTTTGCTTGTTTCCGTTGCACTTCGCAACGTTCGATCCATTTGCTCGCGGGCAAATATAAGTGTCGCCAATATCAGATAGCGCAAACTTTTGATTTTTCAAAATCATGTTATGAAATATGATGCACGTGTACATGATTCTTCATAGCTTGTTGACAGTCCAAGCACGCGCAGGTTGAGCTATTATATGCCAACGACCTTGAAGGACACCAAAATCTCTTTCAACATCTTTTAGAGCACTTTCTTGACGACGTTTAAATACGTCATTTCGCTCATCTCGTGCAATCGTAAATGATTTGACAAAAACTGCCCACTGTGGGTATATCCCGTCAGCTAGGTAGTAACCTTTTTTAAAAGTAACTCCGTTCACTTCCAACGGAACAACTGGGGCGATGTCATCAAGAAGGTCGTCAAATAACGGAGAATGATTTAAAACTGTTAGATCGTTATTCGCACCTGCTACCCCAAAAAATGCATGCCAAATCTACAAATCGTATGACGCAACGGCTTCAAGCATTATAGTTTCGTATTTTTTATCACCCCTGCCAAATTGCCCGTGCCATGCTTTAGGACAATTAATCAATTCTCAATGCATACAATCAATGCTACCAAGCATACCCGGTAACCCATGAATTCTATTGTGTGGGTCATATAATTTTCGAACATCATTCACGTCGGGTTTCCTTAAAAACTCAGGCGTAAACAAATCAATAATGCACATATTAAAACAATCTAAACAATCGCGTGCACAATGTTCCCCCATTTGTAAGTATTCATCTAATGCATCAGGTGATGTGACGTATGCCAATTGGTGTATGGCGGATGTGCATTTCATAATCACACTAAAACCCATTAGACCCGTAGCATTGGGTCAGACAACAAAAAAATCAAAATAAGCAGGTAAAGGATAATGTGTTTCAATATATTTTTCAATACCTTGGACTATTTCTAAAAATAGTGAACGGTTCATACGATATCGACGTCTAAAATAGTAGTCCGGATATTTTGGGGATGGACCAAAATAATCGGCTAACAGCCGTGCTTCAGCAACATCCCGATCACGATTTATCGCTTTACGACTACGACATGAACTTTCATCTTGCTTAAGTTGCATAACCAACTCGATGTCTTCAATATCATCGAGATCGAACATATTCGATTAGTTTGAAGAATCACTCATTTTCTTTAGTTAAGTTTTGAGAGAATTTGAAAGTTGTTATTTAGGATTTGTGTGTTATGAGATAAAAATGGAGTATATATAATGAAAAAGGGGATTAATAATAAAAGGGGATAAAAAAATACTTGTTTTAAATTCAAATAGCCGTTGCCAACGTTCGAGTTCTTTTTTTTGTAGCTTCTGCGTTGCTTAACCGGCTAAAATAAGTGGCGATAGAATTGGCGAGTGGGGAGGGTGTCATGGCTATGACAATGGCGAAGGCCACATAGGATTGGCGAATGGCTTTAGCCATTACATCGTTCGCTCTAATAATGAAACCAGCCTCTCTTGCTATCTTTCAATCTGTAGGTTTGCTTTTACCTTTTCATTCCTAATGGTAGGACCCATTGTTAACCAAAAAACTTAAACTTGGAATGATTTTATTACTTTTATTCTATAACCATGAAGCAAACAAGCCCTTAGATTTATCTGGGTTAAGTTGACCCATTCTTGGATTTACTTAGGTTAAAACACCAAAGACTGCCCACATCGTTTTTCTATGGTCTTCGTAAAAATTTTATTTGCCTTACTAATTTGGCTATGTTCCTTTTAGCCTTTTGATTCCTTTAGTAGTAAAAGACACAAAGGAGTTATAACCACATAAATGTAACAAACGAGGTTCTGAAACCTGCGCTTCGCTGCGGAGGAATTCTAGCTATTTTGTGGCAACCTTGTTAATTCTCATACGATTCAAGCATTAAAGGTTCAAGTTATTTTGCGTATTGGTGAGATTCAAGAAGTTGTGTTGCGTAAAGTAGCAATAATATCATGATGTTCACATACAATATGCGTTGCAATCTTTCACTTAAACAAGGAATGCGAACATTGATCCATTTCAACACAATAACAGATATTTAGACTAATTAACCTGAACATACGGAGATTCGACCCGCACATTTGTAGCTTCTTGAACCTCCTTCTCAGTCTTCTTACATTTCTTGCTTTTGTTGTACTAAACTCCAAATGTAACTTACACAATGGTGTTGTTACTCCCTAAAGAAAGCAAACAAAGATGTCAATGTTATTTTAAGTAAATGCTTGCATAGAAACAAAATATGGCCAAAAAATTAGTATAAATTATAAAGTTTTAATGGTGGTCAGATATATTAAGATCGGAGTCAAGGTTCATCCATTTTGATAAAAGAAAAGTATATAAACCTACCAATCTTTGGTGTGGGTTGTCACTAAGAGAAGTCGTTGCAGTCCTATGCAAGATGTATTCTTGTCAATATAATCTGCAAGTTTATAGAGGTTTTAATACTAACCCATACTAACAAATGAGCAAAGAACACATAGTCGTACCAAGTAATTTATCCCTTTGTCATTGACCTCGACAATATGGAGAAATAACGATAGCAACAACCAAACCACACTTGTCTTCGTAGAATGGAAACATATGTAACCGAAACATACTCAGCATGAGCTTCTGAAACTGGTTCACCAACAATGTCACATTCATAGGTCTGAAAGTTGCACGAAATTTGATAACCATTAAATAACATGATTACAATTAAATAACATATATCACTCCCTAAATGAAATTGCCAGAAGATATGGTTCAAAAGTCACACCAAGTGTATTTAAACTCTACGACTTCTTAAATCGTTTTAAGCAATAAAAAAAGACATTGATTATTTATGTGTAATCATATTTGATTACTTATAAACTTCAAGAAAATCGGACAAAAAGTGTAAGTCTGGTCACTTATACTAAGAGTCAACAAAGTTACATAGATCCAAATATGAAGTTTATAAAGAGAAGCACATAGATTGAAATATTATCAGTTTAGTACTACTTAAGAAGGAAATAAAACCCGACAATGTAACACGGCCAGTAGGTGTAATAACTGGCAGCTTTCGACCCATTGATCGTAATTAAGACACAGTGATATTTTAAGTAACACTGAAAAATGGTAAAGAAAAGAAACACATGTATTGCATTTCTCAAAAAGTTTTGCTCTCCTATGTCTTTTCTGCTTTTGGCTTCAGTTGATAGGAATTTTGTGTGTTCCATGGTAGCTTTATCGGACATTATAACCTCAGAATCCTGCATTTTACCTGTAAGATCAGATACACATAGGACTGCACAACATGTATAGAGTTTTTTGTATATATTTGTCATTTAACATATAGGGAAAAAACATTTAGATAGGATTCGACTTTCAAAGTATGTACCTTTCGGATTTAAAAACTGGATGACGGTTTCGTCCTTGAAAATGTTAACTTCTTCGATCGTTGAAATTCCATTTACTCCTATTCTATTCAAAGTGCTTTGCAGCCTTTTGTCATGGTGGTTGTCTTATGTACAACCCTTTTTTTCCTGTAAAAGATAAACCCCTAATTAGATCGCGTTGAGCATGTAACCAAATGCTAAACTTGGAAGTCAGTTCGAACCGACATCGTTTTGAACGGAGTTAACCTGGGTCACGAAGCTTATAGGGGTCAGCCAAAGAGTAACCTGCTTCCTTCAGGGTCAGCACAAATGTTGTAACTCTGAACCTGTATGTCTCGCGATTCTAACTTCAGTTGAAGGAATACAGATTTAACATCGATACCATAATCTCAATGGCTTCTGAACAACTGGTTCACCAACAAATGCCACATTGGTGGTTAAAAGCTGCACGAAAATTTTGATTTCTGGTTAAATAGCTTGGTTGCATTCTTAATAAACATATACTCACTCCCTACAATGAAATTGCCACGAAGATATTGATTCAAACATCACACCAATGTGTATTTCAAACTCTACGACCTTCCTAAAGACTGTTTAAGCAAATAAAAAAATGTCATAGACTATTTTGTGTAATCATTACTTGTTTACTTTATAAAATTCAAGATAAGGGGACAAAAAACGTATATGTTTGATCATTGTATATACGAGGCAACAAAGTTACATAGTATCTCCAAATATGATGTTTATATAGAGACAGCACGCATAATTAGATTCGCGTGAGCATGTAACCAAACGCTAAAAAACGTGGAGGTCCAAGTTCAAAACCGGATCATTTTACGGAGTTAACCTGGGTCACGAAGCTCTTAGGGTCTCATGCCAAAGAGTACCTTTGAACCTGTATGTCTGCATTTTACACTTAAGTGGACCCCTGCTACCTTTCCTAGCACGGCTGATTGCTCCATTGCTAAGCACCTCCTTGACCTTCAACTCATCCATACCATCAGCAGTCTCTTAACATGGACTACCGGTGCATTCCCAAAACTTCGGACCTTTCTTCTAGATTTATGCGATATTGAAGTTGCATGAAGATGGGACATAACAATGGGCCACAAATTTTTCAGCGGCCAAAACATGATCAACAATTTCTTAAAAATCCGCCATGTTTCAGTCACCTCAATGAATTGCTCATTATTTGCTGTACCACCTTCAAAAACGAAACGACCAATTGTGAATGTATGTAATCAGCTTGATCCCACCGATGTTGAAGTGTATTACCTTGGTAACGCTATCTGCCTCCATTAATCAGTAGTCCTCCAATTGGTGATACTGTGAAGGTTTGTATGTAAAATGATAACATTTTTGACATAACTTAAGAAAATAATATTTGAAATTAAAAAAATTTGTGGAAGAAAAAATCTTACTTTAAAGAGTGGATCCAAGTGCAGCTATGTTGAGTATCAAGATTGTTTGGTATAAGAGCATCTTCAATACAGGTTTAAAAAAGTGGTTTATGGTAAGCTTTACCTAATGTTTTGCGTTGGCCCTTATTTTAAAACACAACTAATTTTAGTATATCATAATCACGATAAAAGAACTTACATGATCATGGAAGCTTAAACAAACTTGTCGAGAGTAAAAGGCCAAAGTCCAAGAACATTAGCAAAAGTAATAAGAAACTTTCAAACCTGAAATATGCAAAATTACAAATCTAATCAGCTTATGAACCATCCGAATAAATCCCATAACTGAAGTAATTCTTTAGGTTTATTTAGATGTATTATATGACACTACGTACATACGTTTCATATAAATATTTTTACAATGACTTTCGATAATATAGAATATGCATCGTATGCTAGTGCTTATAGTTATTTAATATCGATATATGTATGTCAAAACATTTTGTAAATATCACATGTGTGTATATATATGTATTGCAAATATTCATTATATCAATCAACCAAGCAACCTCATTGCAATGAAATGCATCATTATATTATCCTAAAGCAGTAAACGCTCCAAAAACAGCCATCAGTAAACAAAAACCTTTCGATAATTAATTTGCAGAGATTACATAAAGTCATTAGTAACCATTAAAAAGCATCATATGGCATAAATGTCTTTTTTGCTATAT
>BQNB010110414.1:0-17091 GCA_026074375.1 Tanacetum coccineum | reverse complement strand
AAGCATGACGGGCCGAAAATAAGCCCAGAACCACACTGGCACGGCCCGGATATAGCAAAACGGACGCGGATATACCACAGGTGACTTTCGCAAGCCACCCATAGGTCAGCTAGCATCCACGGAAGGGTATCCGCGTCCGTAGTCATAATTATAGCGGCCTCTTGCCCGACAAGGGTCCCACTCCGGCCACTAACAGTTATAAGCGAAATACAAGGAAACCCTAGACTCCCCTACAAATAGGAGTCCTCTGACACACCATAAGGTACATAATTTCTGACACCTTTTGACACACATATATTCTCTAACAACATGAATAATTACTCTCATGCCGGATTCCAATCGTGGGGTCCGTCCTCACGGTAAGGCTAACGGTTTTCTATCATTTGTGTAGGAAATCACCTCCTTTACTTGCTCTAGTACAAGATTCAATCTATCAACAGCTTATTGGCCTGGCCCAGTAAGCGTCCCTAATCTATCTCACCCCATACCACACATTTTGTACTAACAAGTTGGCGTCATCCGTGGGACCCCAACCCACGACCACATGGTACCGCGAATACAACCGTGTTTTCAAAAATTCTCATCATGAGCACTAACGAGCAAACTCCCCTTAGCCAACCCACGTCCGCCGTACGGAAAACGCTAGGAAAGGAGCAAATCCCGCAAGACTTGGGCAGGCCTGCTTCCGATGCAGCCCTGCGAGAGTACTACGACAGGAACTACCATCAGCTTTTACCAATCATAGCCAAAAAAGTGCACCAAGAGAAGGTGCAGCAAGAAAAGCTCAAGGCAGAAAAAAAACTCGTCTTAACTTTGAGGAGGTCTCACAACACTCCGAGTCACGAACACCGAGCAGAAAAAGGGACCTCAAGAAAAGGCTTGGGTCTAGGCGTGTCCGCAGCATGTTCGGAATCCCTGAACCAAGACGCGGCTGTTTCGAGTCACCAAGGAAAAAAGATTTGGAAAGAAAAACGATGTTCAAAAGGCTGGAGAAGGGTGTATTTCACAGGCTCAGAGACAAGGGGAAGAGTATGTCCGCATACTCGAACAATTCAAGGCGTCAGTCATACCACAGTAGCCGCAGAGACACTGAAAGTTGTTACCAGAGTTCTCACTCAAGAAAAACATAGTTTGCTTCTGAAAAACATCATAACAAAAGAGCATCCTCAACTAGGATGGAAGCGCTGTCAGAAAGTGAAAGTAGGGCAGAAGGACATTGGAAGTCAAAACCAAAGAGGCAGAAGTCGAGCATTGAGGATGATCTGTCCCAACCATGGGTATGCGAAGAAACATACCCTTTCACCCCCGGATCCGTTACTTTGTTTTTCCAAAAACCCAAAGTGAAGACCCAGAAGATCACCTAAAAATCTTCTAGGTGGCCGCCAAGGCGGAACGTTGGGCAATGCCAACGTGGTGTCATATGTTTAATTCCACACTTACTGGGAACGCAAGAGTGTGGTTTGATGACCTTCCCCGGGAATCCATTGATAGTTATGATGACTTAAAGAAAGCATTCCTAGAGAACTACCTCCAGCAGAATAAATGCATCAAAGATCCGGTCGAAATTCATAACATCAAGCAGACAGGTGGGGAATCCACGGAAGAGTTTGTGCGGAGGTACAAGCTCAAATGCAAGGATGTGAAGGGAGCTCCAGAATGCATGAAAATCTCAGGATTTATGCATGGAATTACCAACCCCGAATTAATAAAACGTCTGCATGATAAAATTCCAAAGTCGGTAGATGAAATGATGAGGGTAACCACAACATTCCTTAGAGGTGAGGTGGCGACTTCTAGTCGCGAACGAAAGAAGTCATTTCCGTCGTAGAAACAGCAAGAAGCTGGACAGAAGCAAAACTTCAAGAAGGGAGGCTTCTGGAGCCAACAAAGGTCAAAGCGAAAGCAGGACAGGTTCACCCTCCTCACAAAAACACCAAAAGAAATTTTGGCTTTAGATAAAGGAAAGTTCAAACCTCCTCCGCCAATGACAACCCCGGTAGAAAAAAGGAACGCTAGCAAATTATGCGAGTTCCATGGGGAAGTAGGACATACCACCGATGAGTGCATGCACCTGAAGAGGCAAATCGAGGAAATGCTTAAAGCAGGAAAGCTGTCACATTTAATTAAAGAGCTAAAACAAAGCAATGGGAAAGACCAGGCAAAGGCAGCAAAAAAGAGGGAAGCCTCAGGAAAGGACAAGCCGCTAGCAATCCTGATGGTACAGCAATGGCAGAGGATATCCAAACAAAGGATCACCTTTCTCTCTAGAGACAGTGATCTCATTCCCACCCCTAGGGGAGGAGGATGGGACGGAGGGTCCCATGATTATTAAAGCTGAGATGGGGGGACATTTCGTCCACCGCATGTATGTGGACGGGGGCTCCTCTTTAGAAATCCTCTATGAACACTGCTTTAATAGATTCCGCTCGGAGGTCAGAAGCCAAATGGTCCCCGCAGCCACACCACTGGTTGGGTTTAGTGGAGAGATAATATGGCCGCTAGGGCAAATATCGTTGCTAGTAAAAATAGGCGACGAGGAACACTCAACTTCCGTGTGGATAAATTTCATGGTTGTAAGGTCACCATCTCCATACAATGGAATCATAGGAAGGCCAGGAGTAAGGAGAATCCAGGCAGTTCCATCTACAGCTCACGGAGTGCTAAAATTCCTAGTAACAGAAGGAACGGTCACATTACGAAGCAACATGATTATTCCATTAGAGTGCACAATGGTCTCAGGACCAGGAACGCAGCAGCCCATAATCGACCAAGTCACAAAAGAAAAGATTCAGGTAGCAATCCACCCAGAATATCTGAAACAAACTATAGCAATAGGCTCTACCTTAACAGAAGATGGGCGGAAGGAGCTGTGTGGTTTGTTAAGGCGCAACCTTGATATATTCGCATGGAAGCCATCGGATATGACCGGAGTTCTGCGGCACATAGCCGAGCACAAGCTAAATATCCGTGAAGGATGTCTACCCGTTAGACAAAAGAAAAGGGGGCAAGCACTTGAGAGAAACAAGGCAATCTACAAAGAAGTAGAAAAGCTGGTGAATGTTGGCATTATGAAAGAAGTCCATTATCACAGTTGGCTATCAAACCCGGTGATGGTGAAAAAGCATGACGGCGGCTGGAGAATGTGTATGGATTTCAAGGACTTGAACAAAGCATGCCCCAAAGATGGCTATCCACTACCGAAAATAGACTGGAAGGTAGAGTCCCTCTGTGAGTATCCTTTCAAAGGTTTCCTGGACGCATACAAAGGATACCATCAAATAAAAATGGCAAAGGAAGATGAGGAAAAGACAGCATTTATCACAAGTCAAGGAATATTCTGTTACTCAAAAATGTTGTTCGGATTAAAACATGTTGGAGCAACTTAGCAACGTCTGGTGGATAAAGCTTTCCAAAAACAAATTGGTCGAAACTTGGAAGTATATGTGGACGACCTAGTCATTAAAAGCCGCACGGAACAAGAAGTAATCAGAGACATTGAGGAAACATTCAAAACCCTCAGAGAAATAAACATGAAGTTAAATCCCAAAAAAGGTACCTTTGGGGTGAGAGAAGGCATGTTTCCGGGGTACAAAGTGAACGCTGACTGAATGGTCCTCCGTCTGCCATCTCTAAAGTGTTTGAAGGACATGCAAAGACTGAATGGGAAGTTGGCAAGCCTCAACATATTTCTGTCCAAATCAGCTGAAAAATCATTGCATTCTTCAAAACTCTGAGAAAATGCACAAAGAAAAGTGACTTCCAATGGACTGCGAAAGCGGAAACGGAATTCAAGCAAATGAAAAAATTGATAGCGGAGTTACCTATGTTAACCGCACCAAAAGAGAAAGAGGATTTAATCATCTACCTGGCGATGCACTAAGGACTAGACCCTATCCTGTGGCAGTCCTAATCGCAGAAAGGGACAGGAAAACAGTGGCACATATCTACTTTGCCTCCAGCCCGTGGCATTACCAAGGTTCCAGAAATCCCCTCACCACTCCATGGAGAAGCTTGAACTACCTTGCTCTTGTAAAAGTGCTCAGCAACGCAGAGTTTAATAAATATTTCTAGGCAACACACCAATCATTTATAATCCCCCCCCCCCCGCGCCCCCACCCCATAACCAATAAAGCAGATACTGTCAAATTCGAAGGTTACAGGAAGACTGCTCAAATGAAGCTTTAAGCTAGAAGAACATGACATCCACTATAGACCAAAAACGTCAGTTAAGGGATAAATTCTAGCAGATTTCATTGTGGAGCATCCAGAAGATGACCCCTCGTATACACCTATGGAGGACGAAGAAGAACTTCCGGATCCATGGATATTATTCATAGACGGGTCATCATGCATAGATGGTTCTGGAGCCGGCCTAATACTTATGAATCCAAAAGGAATGGAATTCACATATGCTTTAAGGTAAAGGTTCGACGCCACCAACAACGAAGCAGAATATGAAGCCTTAATAGCCGGCCTTAGGATGGTGGAGCAAATGGGTGTAAAAAATCTTCAAGCAAATGTAGATCATGGCTTATGGCTAATCAAGTAAACGAAACTTACATAGCAAAAGAGCCAGGCATGATCAAATACTTGGAGAAGGTCAGAACCCTCACCAGCACTTTCAAGGAATTCTCTATTAAACAAGTACCTAGAGGAGAGAACAAAAAAGCAAACGTGCTAAGTAAGATGGAATCTACCAGCTTCGCCCACCTGAGTAAACAAGTACTTGTAGAGGAGCTCAAAGAAAAATCAATAGATAAAAAAGAAGTGCTAGCGGTAGTAGAAGAAGAAGGACGCACATGGATGACTCCAATCCACGAGTACCTCACGAAAGAAATTCTTCTGGAAGAAAAGAGGAAGGCAAGAACCATACGCCGCAAGGCAGGTAGATATCCCACGACAAACGGAATCTTGTACAAAAATTATTTCCTCAAACCGTGGCTACGGTGTGTTGGGCCGTTACAAGCAAACTATGTTTTGAGAGAAATCCACGAGGGGTCATGCAGCATGCACGCTGGTCCAAGATCCGTGGTGGCGAAAGCTCTAAGGTCAGGGTATTACTGGCCAACTATGCACGCAGATGCCAGGAAATTGATAAGGGAATGCAATAGCTGCCAGGTTCACCGCCATGTGCCAAGGAACCCACAGCAGAACTTGACCCCCATCACATCTCCATGGCCATTTTACAAATGGGGGATCGACATAGCCAGACCTTTACTGAAAGGTCCTGGCAAAGTCAAGTTCCTGATAGTGGCAATTGATTACTTTACCAAGTGAATAGAAGCAAAACCTGTAGCAGCCATAACCAGAGCCCAAATTAAGAAGTTTGTATGGGACAACATAGTTTGCAAGTTCGGTTTTCCAGGAGAAATAATATCCGACAATGGAAAGCAGTTCAGGGATAACCCATTTAAAGATTGGTGCGAAAAGCTATGTATCCGCCAATGCTTTGCTTCCGTCAAACATCCGCAAGCCAATGGCTAGGTAGAAAGGGCAAACAGGAGCTTAGGTGAAGGAATCAAGGCAAGGTTGGAAGAAAGAAGCAAAAATTAGATAGAAGAGATTTCACATGTCTTATGGGCACACCATACTATGATCAAATCAAGCAATGGGGAAACACCATTCTCACTTACGTATGAAACAGAAGCGGTGATTCTAGTATAGATTGGCATGCCAACCTTGAGAACTACGGAAGTTGACATGATAAAAAATGATGAGACTTTGGAAATCAACTTAGATCTTTTGGAAGAGAGAAGAGAGCAGACAACAATCCAAGAAGCAAAAAGCAAAGCTAAGATGGAAAAAATACTACAATGCCAGAGTTCGTAACAAAAGTTTCAGGCCAAGAGACCTTGTATACCGAAACAATGAAGCAAGACACGTGGAAGATGGAGGCAAGCTCGGACCTAAGTGGGAGGGACCATATGAAGTCACGGAAGCTTTAGGCAAAGGAGCGTACAAGCTTAGAGACCGCAACGGGAAAGTCCTTCCCCGAACATGGAACGTCTGCAACCTTAAGAAATGCTATGTGCATGAAATGTAAGCACCTCGCCCACGCAAGATACGTGGCGGAAGGAGCACTACCTAAATTTATTTTCTTATTGCAATATCTTTAAGTTTTAATGAATGAAAAAGTGGAGCCTAGCTACCTTCACAAGTTTTACTTTAAATCTTTATTTGTTTTTTACTTTGCAAAGTTATTGAAATGTTACATAAAGTGGTAAGACGCGTACAAAAAGGAACATGGTCATGTATAAACATTATTACGCATAATAAAAAGATAAGTAACCTAACAATCAACTCAAGTACATAAGAGGCATTGCAACCCCGGTACTGAGAAAATGACCCGCAAACATTTTTACTAAGACAATCATCACAAACATATAAAGGTGATATTAAAAGATAGCAACCAAGACATATTAGCAAAATATACGATTGTTAAGTATTACGTCACGGACATCATTGTCTAACCAACAGTCACAAACATGTCCAAACGTACAAATTGTTTAAGTACAAATACCGCAACAAAAAGGCCACATACGGCCACGGTAACGAAGGGAAATAATACCTAAGTTGTGGCAGGAGGATCCTCATCATGTGGTTCCGCATCCAAGACTTGATAATCGGATACGGAAAGAGGAGGCACAACACCGGAGGACGCAGAAGTCGTAGAGAGAGTAGTAATGGGTTCAGCCGTTGCAAGAGCAGCAGAAGTACTAGCTTCACCAATTAAACTCTTTGAAGACAAGGGCTTAGCAAGAGGAACCATAACATCCGTGAGCGATAAACGCTTCTCCTTAATCTCTCCCCTAACCTTTTGGACCCGCGAGTAGACGACTTGAAGGGAAAAGGATAGGGAAGTCTCCCCAAGGACTACGTTGTCTTCCGGCCTATGGATAGGGAGCATGAGTTGTTCCGGGGATGGTTGCAGGTCTTTCGCTCTGGGGATCTCAGCTAAAGGTCCCTCCAAATGGAGGGAATCCATGAGATCAACCATGCTTGCATCTTTCTTGGATTTTAACTTAGAAATCAGAGAGAAATCAACAGTGCCAAGAGCATTCACGGCATCAATATATTTAGCTTCCACAGAAGGATCATAAGCTTCGATTACGGACAGATCCCTCCTAGTTTTCCCATGATCAACCCCTGCTTTCAGGCCATCCTGGATACCTTTGTTAATCGCACAACCGATGGCCTGCCCTAAAGCATGACAATACTCCAAAGACTGTAAACACTTGAGAAGGACAAGCTTAAGCCCATGAGTCAAGATCCACCACCGTCCGGATATGGCGGTCAAGAAGCGAGGGTAAAATTCTTCATTAAGGTGAGCAGCTATCTCCAAAAGCTGAGCATCTAATTCTGCAACCCTATTACCCAGAACCGTTGCTTGCTCATCTTGCATGGCTTCCATGCGTCCCTTAAATAGCTCGAACGCAGACTCCAATGAGGAACTCTAAAAAAAAGAAAAATTATTAGTCATGAAAATAAAAACAAAGTATGATTAAAGATAAAAAGAAACACGTGGATACCTGATCAACAAGCCTATCCCTCTCCGATTCTAAAGAAACCACCTTAGAACTCAGTTCGTCACGTGAAAGCTGAAAGCCGGACAGCTCGAAGGTAAGTTGAGTAACCTTAGCCGTGAGAGACGCCAACTCAGTCTCCTTCAAAGTAGCTACGGACTTAAGAGTCGTGACCTTCTCAGACAAAGTTTTTTTTTCTCCTTCAAGAACAAAGTTTCTCTCCTTCAAATCCCTCAGTTCATTGCCCTTAGCAGCATCGGCAGCTTCCACGACAGATAGTTGACCGCAGAGGCGGATAGCCTCTACCGCCTCAACCTCTTTCAGAGATAATAAAGACTTCAGATGAGCAATCTCGGCATCTCTCTCTGATAGAAGGGCGGTTTGTTCAGAGCACTTGTCTTCAAGTCTATCTTTTTGTTCTAAAGTGTGTTCCGCTCGCATCCTCACCTCCGCCCCAAGACAAACCTGCCGCGCGGCCCCAACATTGAACTCAGTGTACAGCTGATCATAATCCATGGCACGCAATTGTGAAAAAAAAGGCAGGCAGGGCAAGATGGTCCGTCAAGTCACGACACACATACGGATCATCTAGAACGGAATCATTTGTCACATTCCATTTAGGAACATATATGCGGCGCAAGGTTTCAGAATCAAGATCCAGCGAAGCATAGAAAGAGTCTGATGAAACCGCATGCTCATTCAACTTTGAAGTACCAGCAGCATTCGCATTAACCTCGCCAGCAGAGACAGAATCCCCAAGAATTTCAAGATTTTTTTATTTAACCCTAACCTTGGAGGCAGAACAGCAGAAGTGTCCACAGTAATGATAGTGGTAACAACAACAGTTGTTACAGGAATATCCGCAACAGGAGATCTGGCAAAAGAATTAACCTCAGAACATGAAGTTGAATGATGAGAATCATCTGAAGATACAACATACCTCAGGGAAGGAGGACAAATCCGAAAATCAAGCCCAGACACGGAATTCATGGGCCCATCTTCCGGCGTGGGTGTCACGGAAACAACAGCTTGAGGTTTCGTAACCCCGCTCGAAACACAAGAACCGTCCGGGATCAAGCCACGGATAGTGGCAAGAGATTTCCCCCCGATATTGGAAGCCGCAGCGTGGTAATCCTCCCTTAGTTTCTTGTGAGTAAAAGTGAAACCACTAGCATCCCCGCCAGCTTTCCTTTTTTGTTTCTTCTTGGTCTTTTCAACAGCAACTTTCGAAACATCCTTGGCAACAGTTTATTCCGGAACATCATCATCCCTCTCAAAGGAGTGCTCCTGTCCAGCATCATCCCCCTCATCAAACAACTTATCAAAACTATCACTACTACCCCCTGAGGCATCCGAAGAGGGAGGATTCAACGAAATAGTGTGACCCTCAGTCAACGTTAGCAGCTTAACCTCCCTTTTTGCAGGCTCTCTCTCCCCTATTCGTACTTTGGTAGGATCGGAGTGGCAGATAAACACAAACAAATCCATCTCTGCAACATAGTAAAAGAAAATTTCAGGTATAATCGCAACACAATAAGATCTGGAAAATAAAGCAAAGTGTGCCCTCCCTCGTCGCCATCCCAAATCGTGATTAAAAGGTCTCATCCAACTGTATATTAACAAAATTAAACAACCCAACATAAAAAGGTTCCGGAAATTTTTAGAAGGGGGCGATATGGGTACGTAGGAAGTCACACGCTTCTGTGTCATATTGAGAAAGCTTGGGGGTCTTTATTTAAAATCTTGCTCTTTAAAGACACAGAAAGAGGGAAGGTCGTGGAGTCAACCCAGAAAAAATGGTCGTTCCAGTTCTTCACGGAATCCAGTGGTTTGCTGTGGCACACAAGAGCCGCATCAGAACGCTTGACGAACGACATCCACCCTTTATTATAGGAACTGGTATAGAACATATGGAAGCAATTGACAAAAGGTTGAAAGCCGTGGACGCGACATAAGATCTCAAAATGAGAAACTTTAGCTGCCCCAAACACAGACAATTAAGAAAGATGAATGGGAAAATGGCCAAGAACGTCCACAAGGAATTGAGATAAAGGAATCTGATAATTGGCAAAATCAAAAAACCGAGTATACACACCAATCTTGCCATCCGGACTTTGTAAAATACTTTGATTTGGGCCAAGTAAGGTTGGATGAACACAAGCAGGTATATGGTACTTAGTACATAGTGCATCTAACGCCTTTTGAGTTAACTTGGATTTAATATCACGAATGGTACTCATCGTGATGTATAAGAAAAGAAAGAAGACCTAACCTGGTAGCCTAAAAGATCGGGAAATTGCAAAAAGCATGGAAAATGATTGAAAGCTCGAAGAATTGTAACAATGGCAGAAATAGAGATAAATCAAAAAAAGAAAACAGTGAAAAAGAAAGGGATATTTATACCCTTGGTGTATTTAACCTAAGCAACTTCTGGATGATGACATGTGTAACCCACTAACGTGATCAACGGCCGGGAAGAAACGTGATGGTAGTTGGATAACTACCATTAAGTTAAATCAGTCAAAAAAATAAAGGGTCAGTGTACATACACGTCACCCAAACCTTACCTAACCGATTAAGGAAAAGTCACGGAGAAGCAAGCAATCACAAAAGAAGGAAAACGTGTGGAACAAAAGTCTAGCAATATTACTACGTAGCGCAAAGTCGCACGCAGTCAAAATACAAGACTGGGGGGACTTGATGACGTATAATGGGTACATCAGGCCTTTGAGCCTGGGTTGTACCATTACATTTGGGCCCCGACCCAATCAAATAAATAATAAGCATGACGGGCCGAAAATAAGCCCAGAACCACACTGGCACAGCCCGGATATAGCAGAACGGGCATGGATAAGCCACATGCGACTTTCGCAAACCACCCATAGGTCATCTGGCATCCACGAAAGGGGATTCGCGTCCGTAGTCATGATTATAGCGGACCCTTTCCCGACAAGGGTCCCACTCCGGCCACTAACAGTTACAAGTGAAATACTAGGAAACCATAGTACTGGACTCTCCTATAAATAGGAGTCCTCTGACACACCATAAGGTACATAATTTCTGACACCTTTTGACACACATATATTCTCTGACAACATGATTACTTACTCTCACGCCGGAGTCCAATCGTAGGGTCCATCCCTACGATAAGACTAACGGTTTTCTATTATTTGTGCAGGAAATCACCTCCTTTACTTGCTTTAGTACAAGATCCAATCCATCAACAGCTTATTGGCCTGGCCCAATAAGCGTCCCTGATCTATCTCACCCCCTACCATGTCACACCCCGCCAAGGGCGGAAACGCGAGGCATAACGAGAATGGATATCATCACAACACAATGGCGTCTATATAGAGAATACTAAAATGCATACAATAAAGTAAAGATAGACACAAAGTGTCATAACAATACCCATAACTAAGCAAAACATAAAAAGGCTCTTTATTGATGAAAAGGAAGTTCTCGTCAATAAGAAGACATGCAACATATATACATACAAGCTAAACATCCACATATAAACTTACAAAGAATCATCTTTAAATCTCTTTCTAGCCACTTCTCACTATCTAAAGAATCCCTCATGACTTCACACCTGAAAATGAGATGCTTAAACGTCAACACAATGTTGGTGAGGAGTTATAGGATTAAAGACACACAAATCAAATCTTCTTTTAAATCCAAATTACCGTTATAAATAAGACATAACATAAGCAAGACATACAACGTACTATCATACAAGCTAACATGCAATCACATCAATCCACATTGAGACGCTCACGCTCAATCATCACAAACATTGGAACGGAACGTGTTCCCCGATCCACAACAATCCATCAACGCATTGAGACGATCACGCTCAAGCACAAAAATCCATTCACAATAATGAGACGATCACGCTCACTATCAACAACTCACAGTAATAAGACGATCATGCTTACTACCAAACAAATCCATAAATGCCATGAGACGATCACGCTCAAGCACAACAATCCATACCATAAAAGCAAGTAGCACATAACATACAATAGTCACGATAATAACGCCATGCATAATTTAAACCAAATAACCCATTACTAAAAAACATTTTCCAAAACCTCTTTGCAATCATTTTCCCCCTCCCCAAGAAAACCATAAGAAAAAGGGGCTATGAAACTCACCTGATGCTTTAGCTTCACCAATAGAATCCAACAAAAGCTTCACAAAAACTTCACGGATAAGTCTAAACAATAAGACACAATAAGCTACCATCAATTAGAGCATTCAACCCATTATGATGTAACCCTCAATTATATGGATATAAAAGCCTATCTCACCAATGTTTCTATACTTGATTACACCCTAATCAACTCTTACATATGCCATTTAACACTTTTAAAACTACACTTTTAAATTTTCTGGTTTTGAGCAGACTTTATGACTCACTTATGCGTCCTAAACATACCACTTTAAATACTTCCACAATTCAAAACAAAAATTCACCATGCTACATATATATCCTAGAACCTCTCATAGCTCTCACCAAATATCCATTACCCTTTAACAAATAACGCTTAGAAATTCATTAAACCAAAGTGTCCCAGAATTCGTCCAGAATCTCTGACCCTCAAAAGTAATGTACGTTAAGATAACCAACTTAAACCTTACAAAACCTACTTAGAAAAAAATCAGGGGTCACACAACAATATATAAACTAACTTCACGTGATTTAGAGCTCAAACTAGATGTGTCTAAGTATTTTTTTAGAAAAAATCGAAAACCAAACCTGAAATTCGTCCTGTTTTACACACTAGATTTTGTAACGACCCTTTTGTCTCACTTCCCGGCCATGGAAAAACTAGCACAAGGCCAACATTACTGGAAAGTAACTCTCTGAGTTATCTCCAATAAGTTGTAAATTATTTATTTGATCTTTTATGAATAGGTTATGCTCGTTACAAAACTGCCTAAAATTTTGCAGTGAATTAAAAACTCAACTTCGGGCGATCTAGACTAAATACAACGATCAATCTTGCATACCAATGAAACTAAATGATCAAACAATTATTATAACATCAAAAACTTCCATAAAATCAAAGCCCCTAAATTTTCACCCTAATTTATAACCCTAATCCCATCAAGTTTAAATACATAATTGAAATTAATAACTAAATTAAACAATGATTTAGAAAATACTTTAAAATAAAACAACCCTAACTTTTTTTTCCTCTCTTCCTTTGGTTTCCCGTTTATACAAGGGGGAAGGGATTAGGATTTTGTTTTTGTATTTATAGGCTACATGATAATGTACTAAGATAATCCCTAATTAGTATTTAGATATCAATTAGGATTTCTTTCTTTATTTTTTTCTTTCTTTTCCCTTTTAATTTTTGTATTACTATTCATGCCTAAAACAATATTATTTTTTTTAATTTATTTTTATTAATTAATTACTTTCATACTTCATTTTTATAAAACCTAAGCTAATTTGGTAAAACCATTTTTGCTTGAAAACAAACTTTCTAAAAATAACTTTTCATTTCGCAAATTCACTTTCAATATATGGAAATTTTTACCAAAAACTCTCTTATTTTAACAACTTATTTTTTCAAAATGACACGCTTCCATTTTAATTCATCACCCAGTATCCACAAATTAACCAAAACAATTCTCTTCAAATACCCAATCAATACATTATCACTATAATTGATTAAAACGAAAATTCTACCATCAAATAACTCATTTCTCTTAACTAAACCCCCAAAACCTGAAATTTATCTTAAATCACTAACACAACAATACGTATACGTAATAATACTATACATTTAACCCGGAAATGCTCAAATCTCAATAAATCATTTCTGACACTCAAAAGTGATACGAATGAACTCAACCACTTTCATCACATTTCAATCTCAATTTAGATGATCACACTCAATAGATTGATTACCAATAACCTCATAAAACATATAAACACACATAAACACATCAAATCACATAAACCATACATTGCAACAGGCACCTAAGTCAACACTAACAATTTGACTAACCTGCTCAAGTCATGATTGTCACGTACCACACATTTTTTACTAACAAAAATTATTTTTCAAAGAGTAATAGCCGGGGAAGAAAGAAAAAAACAGCCCTGGATTTACTTGTATCACAATAAAAGTCTCGAAAAACTCGCAAAAAAATCCTCGGTGTTTGCTTACGATTAATGAAACAATCTCTGAGTTAAATCTAGGAATTGTTTACGTAATGAAAAGTTACATAAATGTCCTACTACTTTACTTGCATTGTAAACATAATCTCATAAAAGACGCAAAAATTGTCCATGTCGTTACTTGCGATTATTAAAACAGCTCTTGAGTTAAATCATGTGACTATTTGATTAATACATAATTAAGTCTTTGTAAGTAGCTATCGATTCCATAGACGATTTTCCTCCGCACCCAACGCGGATAAAAGAAAACCATCATTTTAAATAAGTATGCATCACTCTAAGGCTAGTGGGAGTGATGGGTGAGCAGCCATCCGTGAGGTGGGCCTCACCCGCGAAGACCAAAACAACAAACACCCCTCACGGGCCATGCAAAAAAAGGGTGTTATTTGGTGACCCAGTCACATTTCGTTAGGCGTGCAAAATGGTGCCCCTCCCCCCTCTTTCGACCGTTTATCAATTGTATAAAAAAAAATCAAACTATCTTTATTTTACCAATATAAATACTCATATCTTCACATTTTTTTAACACGTCTTTTTCGATTTATACATTCTCTCCAATATTAACTTCTTATTCCTCAAAAGCAAAATGAACTACGAAACGATTACGTTCACCGACACAGAAGGAGAAGAAGAAGTTGTTAGCCGGAACATTAATTTTCTTACAAGAGCAGTGTCATTAATAAGGAATAGACGACGAGCAAATCGACCGACGAGAAACGTCGTACATCGAGATCGTTATGGTGCTCATGACCGTTTAGTCGCCGCCTTTTTTAGTGAGCACCCGGTATACGATGAATATAAGTTCTGGAAGACGTTCTATAGAAGAAATGAGCTATACTAGCCAATCCCGCACGACCATTGGAAAAGGAAAGAATAATGAATATGATGTATATATGCATCATATTACATAATAAGATTCGAAAAGATAAAGGACAAGCGATATCTCCCAATTGGTACTCGAAGGAAGCACATCAACCGGCCGACCTCGAACGATCCGATGAACAAGCTCGAGCAGTTATGAGACACATCAGGTTGGCACAAGCGCATCAAAACATTCGTGCCGATTTGGTCGAACACTTGTCTCGTAATGCTTAGTTTTAATTTTAAATGTAATATTTTAATATTCGAAGTCTATGTAATGTTTTTAATTTATGAATAAAAGTTTTTAATTTCGTACGTTTTACGTTTTTAATTTCGTACGTTTTCGTTTACATTGATATACGTTTTATTAATAAAAGTAATTAAATAAAAAAATAGGTATGAAAGGTGAGGTGTGGTGACCAAAACACTTGAATGGTGAGGTGTGGTGAAAGAAGAGAGAAAGCTGAGGTGACGCTGAGATAGCGTGATAAGGCTTGATGACCAGCACTTCTAGCCTAACAACTATATAAATACTTAAAAAGTAGATCTGGCAACATAACAAACGAAAATTATTGGGAATAAAGTGTGATTAATTGAAAGGATAGTTGTTTACTTCATTACTTTGTGAAAAAGTGAGTCTTTTATTGTCATCAAGAGTAGCCAATGGTGCGTTTGGTATCTTACTTTTTAGTAGCTTTAGATTTGAAAAAAAAATAGATCAGTGTTTGATTTGAGGGTTCACATTTCAAATAAGATAAAGCATCTACAAAACCCAATAGGAAGCTAAAAGGATGAGTTTTGATTAATTACATTCTGTCACACACATATTTTTTATATTTCTCTTTGTCTCTCTCACACACTTGCACACACATTTTGTTTTTTAATTTCTATTTTATTTAAAAAAAAATTCTCTTACTTCTAAATCAACTTTAAATCCAAATCCTAAATTAAATCTGATTCTAATTTTAAACCCGTCTACAAACCAAACGCTCCCTAACTAGGTTTTGACATACAATTAGTCATATCAATTAAACATGTCAATTATTGCTTTAAACAAAGGATTGAGATTCTTTAAAGTTCAAATGAACTTTACTAGCAAAGTTCTCTCACAAATATAACAATGTTGCCTACTGAGAAATCCGGTTTACTTTATTTTTTATGAGAAAACTTTACCGATAAAATTCATATAAACTTTAAAGGATCACGATCCTTAAAGAAAACATCTCAATCTAAAGTTATAACTTTTAAGTAAACTACTACGAGTATTTAATTTTTCTCATGGGCCTGTGAAAACAAAACCATGAGTTTATAGGGTTATTATTACAAACAATATTACACCTTATTACTATTACTATACAACGACGACGTTTTAAAAGCGTCTAAAACGTCGTCATTTTGGTATAAATAAGAAGTTTTACAAAATAGCTCCCAAACTATGCAACGAGTTACAAAATTGCCCTGAACTTTTTTACTATTTACCATTAATTATATAACAAATTATTCGTCAAATATATATGTAGTAAATATCTAGCGAATTCTATAATAAAAAATATACAATTGCAAAGACCTCTGGATTGCAAACAAAACGAGCCTAATATTGATATTCTTTTGATATATGTACGATTTTATAAAAAATGTTGAAGTGTAATATATATTTTGAAGAAAAAAACGTTCTAAACGCACCCCTAAACTACCTAATAACTTAAAAATTCAAAAGTAGCAAAGAAACCACGAGGGTCAAAGACGTACATTTCTATGAAACTTTAAATTATATAAATTACTTTGTACTTCTTGCTACTTACGACTCTTTTAGATATCAAACTTTATTCGTCAAATACTCAACAAATACCTAACGACTTCTTCAATAGAAAATACACCGATGTGAAGATATCTGGATCCCCAACAAAACGAACACATATTGATATGCTTTTGACGAACATATAATTTTATAAAAAAAATATTGAAAATTTAGTATATTTTGTTGAAAAAAAACAACTTTCAAAGCACACCATTAAACTACATAATAATTTAAAAATCAATGTGGAAGAATAAAGAAACTACCATGTCAAAGAGTAAAATACTATGAATGTTTGAATCATATATAAATAATTGATATTGTTAACAGATAGTTTTTTAACCTATCATGGCAAGCTTATAAAACATTGCAATCATGAAAATAATCACATGCTAATAATTTTCGACACACACAAATTACAAACATAAGATTTAAATTAGCCCAGTCACAAAAAGCGGACACCAAAATTCTCGTTGTGCATCATTTAGTAACATATATCTGGTTGGAAAGCTAATATGTTATCGTCAGGAGGCCGTCTTACTCTCATAAAATCCGTGTTTGGCAGCCTTGGTTTATATTATATGTCTATCTTTAAAGCTCCTGATGCGGTCATAAAGGCACTCGAAAGTATTTGTGCTTCTTTCTTTTGGGGTGCATCTGGTGATAAAAGAAAGTTAGCATGGATCAAATGGTCTAATATTTTAGCTTCTCTC
>BQNB010110413.1:0-14411 GCA_026074375.1 Tanacetum coccineum | reverse complement strand
TAGTTTTCTTCATTAGGCTTAAGTTGTCGGGATGCATATGCAATAACATTCTCTCTTTGCATTAACACCGCTCCCAGACTTTGATGGAATACATCATAGTAATCATCATTTCCTTCTGGTAATGCTAAGATTGGAGCTTCACATAACTTCTGTTTTAGCAGTTGAAAAGCCGACTCTTGGTCTTTTCCCCAGATATACTTCTTGTTTTTCTGGGTTAATTCAGTCAAAGACTTTGCAATCTTCGAGAAATCCTTGTTAAATCTTCGATAATAGCCGGCATGTCCTAAGAATTGACGTATTTCTGTGGGTGTAGTAGGAGATGTCCAATTCTTAACTGCTTCAATCTTGGCGGGGTCAACATAAAGTCCTTGACTATCAATTAAGTGTCCAAGAAATTGCACGATATGAATCCAGAAATCACACTTGGAGAACTTGGCATACAACTTCTCTTTCTTGAGTAATTCTAGGATTATTCTCAGATGATTTGCGTGCTCTTCTTTGTTACGGGAGTAGATGAGAATATCATCGATGAACACTATCACAATTTTATCCAAATATGGTTTGCACACACGGTTCACGAGATCCATGAATACAACAAGTGCGTTAGTTAAACCAAATGGCATCACTTAAAATTCATAATGTCTGTATCTTGTTCTGAAAGCAGTCTTGGGAATATCTTCATCCCTGACTCTCAGTTGATGATAGCCTGATCTTAAGTCAATCTTCGAGTAGACACTCGAACCTTGAAGTTGGTCAAATAAGTCATCAATCATGGGTAATGGGTAATGATTCTTTACAATAAGTTTATTCAACTCCCGATAATCAATACACATCCTGAAAGATCCATCTTTCTTTTTAACAAATAAGACAGGAGCTCCCCATGGAGAAGTACTTGGTCGTATAAAACCTCGATCTGATAACTCTTGAAGCTGGTTAGATAGTTCCTGCATTTCTGAAAGAGCTAATCTATAGGGTGTTTGGGTTACAGGTGTTGCTCGTGGAATTAGATCGATTTGGAATTCTACTTGGCGAACGGGAGGAAGGCCAAGTTGATCTTCAAGAAAAACTTCTGGGAATTCTCTAACTACTGGGATATCTTCTAGTCGTTTCTCGTCTAACTTCTTTTCCATTACTTGGATTACAAAAACTTGACAACCTCAGGATATATACCTTTCAGTTTTTATACAGGATATGAGATTTAGTCGGGCTTTACTTTGGTCACCTCGGATGATCAAAGTTTCACCTTTGATTGGAATGTGGATGACTTTCTTGTCATAAATAATTCTAGCATGATACTTGGATAACCAATCCATACCAATGACGACGTCGAAACTATCGGGTTTTATTGGCATAAGATTAATTTTGAAAGGTTGGTTTAACAAAGTCAGGGTTGCACCCTGAACAACGGTGTTTGTGTTTACTAGATTTCCGTCAGCCATTTCGATATTGTAAAAGGTATCTATTGTAATGGGTGGAATATTTAGATTAGAGGCAAGAGATATGGATACGAAGCTTTTATCAGCTCCGGAATCATATAATACTCTAGCTAAATGTTGATTTAGAAGGAACATACCCATGACTACGTTCGGGTCTTGGTGAGCATTCTTATCCCTCAGCATGTAGGCTCTTCCCTGGGCATTGTTGTTGGTGGTCTTTCAACACTGATTTGCATAATGCCCTTTCTCTCCACAGGCATGACAAGTAATTGTCACTGGTAGCAGATTACTTCCAGGGGCTGGCCCTTTATTTTTGCAGTTCTTGGTCAGATGGCCCACCTTGTTGCAAGTATTACACTTGACAGTGTAAGGTCATATGTGATGCAGAGTGCATTTCTTACACAAGGGACGGTTCCCAATATACCCATTGTTTTCAGTTGGAGTGACAGCATAAGACCTGAAAGTTTCATGTCTTCTATTCTATTGTGGTTGGTGATTATTGTAGCAGTTATTGGTGTTGGTGTTACGGTAATTGTTGTTATTATCGTTACGATAGTTATTGTAGTTGAAACTTCTTCTGTCATCAAACTTTCGTTTGTGATCACTTGTTACTTGCACCGGGGTGTGCTTTGTTACCTGATCCATTAGCCTCTGGGCTATGTTAGTGGCTTCCTCTAGAGTTTGAGGTTTAGAAGCGGTAACATTCCCTTCAATACTTCGAGGCAATCCCCCGATGAAAACTTCCATCATTTTCTCAGAATCTGGCACCATAGTGGGACATAAGGTTGCCAATTCCTGGAATCTTTTTACATATGTCTTGAGATCATTCCCCTACACAGTCATATGGTAAAATTCATCTTCCATCTTCTAGACCTTAGTTCGGGGACAATACTTCTTTATCAAAAGCTTCTTAAATTCAACCCAGGTAATCTTGTAAACTTCTTCTATCCCAATAGGTTGGGCAAAAGAATTCCCCTAGGATAGAGCTTCTTCAGCTAAAGTACCAGTAGCAAACTTCACATTGAAGTCTTCGGTACAGTTGCTATGGGAAAACACTGATTCAGTTCGCTCAAACCAGTGGATAAGTCCAACAGCTCCTTCTGAACATTTAAAGTTGATAGGTTGGCAGCTCATGAACTTTTTGTAGCTACACTGTCTTGCTACAGGAGCTTCTCTTTCTCCGGTGTTCCTATTGGTATTGTCAGCATTTGTCATTGTCGCAACTTGTGCTTCCAGAGCTGTGGTAACACTGTCAGCAACTAGTTTCCTGATGGCAGCTTGAGTCATGGCTGGTGCTTCAGATGTTGACGTCCTTTTGGGAGGCATTCTATCAACATAAGACAACACGTAATAAGAATGATATCACAAGTCTTAAAATGCAATGCTTATTTTTGAACTTTAAGCATTTTTAACAATAGTGATATTGAAATCATAGATACTTATTTGATATGGATTCTAACAAGCATTTGATTTATTAGAAGTCTTGGTATGATTCATAATGATGAAGACGGGGATGTAATATAGAACATAGGATGAATATAGAACGGGATCACCATTATATTATATCATGAACGACTTGTCTTTATACTGTACATAGTCAAAATTTGACAAGTGTTATTATTTATACCACACATCCCGTGGCTAGGTTCTATCAAAAGTTATAACTAGTATCTAATCTAGTAGTCCGATGGTCCTTCCTGGCTGTTCTTGTGTTCATAGATTGCATTCAGAAGACTTTCCTTATCTGCTTGGTGACGAGCCTGGATATCTTCGATGATTTGTTCTAGATTAGCAATCCTGAAGCGAGCCAAAGCAATCTTGCTATTATTTCCCATTTGCTTTCTTTGAAGTTTAGCAATTTGAGTATAAGACTCTCGGAGTTCAGTTTCCAGATTGTCAAAATCTTGTTGTATGATCACCCGACTACCTTCTATCTTGTCTTCTATGTGCTCAATGTGGTCGAGAGAGAGTTCATCTAAGTGATTCAAAATTTCCTTAATTTGCTCCTCGTGTCGTTCCAAACTTGTCTTATGAGAGCTTTCTCCTATCTCAAATGCTTGAGGTAGGTTAGAAGTAGAGGAGGATGATTGGTCACGACCTCGTTTCTTAAGTGGTAATAATTCCTCAGGAAGAAAGAATTCTTGAGGATTAAACATTGGAGATAACATTGAAGATGGAGGCACAATAGTTGGCGGTGGAATAGGTGATTCTTTATCATAGTATGTATGCATGACCTTCATATAGGGGTCATCATGAAAAAGTAAAAGAGTTGGTGAAGCTATTGGAACTAAACCAAATGAGTTATTTGAAGAGCTAGAATAAGTGAGTTACGAAGGAAACCGTTACACCCTAGTCATAGTAGATGACTACTCTAGGTACACTTGGACTAGATTTCTTAAGGATAAAACCAAAGCTTTTGATCAATTCGAAATATTTAGTAGGAAAATCCAAAACCAATTAGGTTGTTTAATAGTATCAATTAGAACCGACCACGATAGAGAATTTGATAATAAGGTGTAATTTGGAGAGTTTTGCAATACCAACGGTATTACACATAACTTCTCGGCTCCATGCACTCCTCAATCAAATGGCATGGTCGAAAGGTAAAATATGACACTTCAAGAAATGAGTATATAACACCCCCATTTTTGACATATAGTAGCAGAAGCTAATCTAGGGTATTATTTCATAGTACAACAATCATAATCATAGAAAACGACTCAAAAGAGACGTTTTTTTAAAAGATAAGTTATCATTCGTTATTTCATCAGAGTTTTTACAAACAGAGAGGTCCCAAAATCTACATGAAAACATAAAGTTTGAATGATAACAGTTTAGCCATCTTCAAGTCCGTGACACTCCGTGCTATAAGATGCTCAATTACCTGAGATAAACATGCTAAAAAGGTCAACACAATGGTTGAGTAAAATTCATAGGTTTATGTTAAACAGTTTGAATATAAGTCATCATAACAGTGGGTTACGTTGTTATACACCCATAAGTGTAATAATTGCAATGAGTGCAATTATTATGGAAAACAGTATTATTGCGTCTAAGCTTATGGCACTCAAACTGATTAGTGTATATATCAATAATGATATATAATGATAATGGCCCCATGTAGGTAATTGCCATATACTTATGAGTTTCAAATATAGTGCGTTTGGTTACCTATCCGGCTAACACAAACGGTATTCGTCAACCCCGATAGGTCTATCCACAATATTCGCGTTCACTCGTAAGTGATTAATGGTCCATGATGGTGGAGGTCTTTTGGCATAAAGGAACTTAGACAACAGATGCAATAATATATCAGGATAACATATATTTAGAAAACTCTTGTATTCATAGTTTATAGCATGTATCCCCCTCGCGGGTTAAGAAACATTTAAAAGAGTTAAACGCGAGGCTATAAACTCACCTTAACAGAGGAAATCTGATTAATGGCAAAAGTATATCAAGTGAAAGTAACAGCTACATCACGCAACCTGGGGTAATATGTCAAATCTTAGTGTGATGGTTTATATTTCAAAACTTTATAAAGTTTAACGTATTACTTTGATTTATTAATTTATGGAAATATTGTATCACTGTTCAGGCCATCATAATTCAGAGGTCATGTAGTAAACGTTTGAGGAGCCAGGACACTTTAAATTGTAAATCCAGCAAACTCGTCAAAACGTATACCCAAATGAAACTCCTCACATGAAGCTCCCTAGTAACGTGATACGATAAGATTTTAAGTTTCTTCAAAAGTTAGTCGATGATAAGTTACGTTAAATATATAACGTAATTGTTTTATAATGCGTCAATCGATGATCAATAACGATAAATGTGTCGGGTTTTAATAAAATCAAGTCTTATAATATTAATATATATATTTTTAATTTATATAAAAATATTATATTTTATATTTTTAAGTTTGCAAAAATGGCAATATATACCCTCGATTTATAAACTTTTACAAGTTTAGTCCTTTATATATAATAAGTTTATAAATATTAAACCTTTAACTTTAGAACTTGGCAAAATAAGTCCTTATAGTTATAACTTTAAAATAATGACATTTTCAGCCCCTCTAGTTATAAATTTTAGAAAGTTACGATATATACCCTTTGCATGGAAATAATTTACAAATCAAGTCCAAAAAGCCATGCAAGCTTATTTTAGGGTTCCAAATGATATTTTCAGGTTATAACTTATTAGAATAAGCTAAAATAAGATGATCTAATGTAACAAAAGTTTAGAAAAAGGATTCGTTAGCTAGAAAATCAAAACGGGTCATTTTTTGGGTTTTAATAAAATAACACATGGGTTTGAGGATTTAAAGCTCCAAACAAGAGCTTATATATGATCTTAAGGGTATTATGAACATTCTAAAACAGATTGTGAGCTTATTGAACAAGATTTTGAGCTTACTTGAGCTAAAATGGGGTTTCCGGGTTCATACGCCTAGTAACGACTTCAAGGGTTCCTTTATTTTGATTCTTGACTTCTATTCTGAGCTTAGGGACTTCACTTGACCTTCCTTGATCCTCCTTAGAACTCCATTTGTGTGTGTGTGATAGATTTTGAGGTGTGATTTAAATGAATGGCGGTGTTCGGCTATTTATAGGTGCAAAAACGCCTTGGTGGCCAAGTTTGGTGTTTTGAATAGTGTCAAGGCTAAGATAGATGACTAAGGGTAGCTATGGTGATGACTCTTGAGGGCTAGAGGTGTAGCTATGCTTGATGGAAGGTTATGGTGAAGGTAGGGGGTGACGAGTACAAAGGGATGACAAGGAGGTGACAAGGCCAAACTTGGTGGCCAAAGGAGGTGATGGAGGTGCTTGGTTGCTTGCTTGTGACATGGTGGTGATGTCATAGAGGTGCTAGGGTACTTGGTTGGGTTTAAATTGGTTCAAAATGGGTCAAAAATGAAATAAAGGGGTGTCGGGTTTGGTTTAGGTTCCGACTTAGATTTTAGGGTTTTAATTCGAGTTAGGGTTAAGATTAAGGATAGATTAGGGTTTAGGATTAAGGTTTAGGACTTAGATTAGGGTTTAGGATTAAGGTTTAAGGTTTAGTTTTAAGGTTTAGGGTTTAGTTTTAGGTTTAAAATGAAATTAGGGTTTTAGGGTTTTATTTAGGGTTTAGGGTTTTAGATTAGGGTTTTAGGGTTTAGGAGTCATGCATTAAGTGCTTGTACCTTGTGCTAAAGTGGTGGTAAGAAACTAGAATGAATTTGGAGGTAAAATGACCTAGTTTGGTTTTCTTGCATTATTGACTTGTACATTAGGCTTTAGAAAGTTGTAACTTGATTTAGGAGGGAAAAGATATTCAAATGTTGTGCATTGTACATTTGTACACATTCTTGAAGGCTTGCACATTCCTTTTATATGTATACATTACATATAATTAGGGTTTTGATGTAAACGTTAACGTTTAATGCTTGTTTTGATATAACGTTTTGAAAAGTACGTTAAATAGATAATGTACTTGGTAAAAATGATATTAAGATATAGACTTGACATATTAGGATGTTTACATGATATAAAGATAGATATAGATGCCATTGGTAGAGGTTGCGTTAGCTCATTTACTTTAGAGATGCAAGTTACATTATATAATGAGATAAAGCAAAAATTTCCCTTTAAAAAGGTGGTATATATATAATAGATGGATATTACAGCGCATATAATTTAATAGATGGATAAGTACATTGATGAAAATTGTGGGTTGTTATAAACTTTGATCTCCTCCAGATAACAGTAATCATACCACTTTATAACTTTTACATTGGTTACTGCTATAATCCTCTTTGTAGAGTACACATCATGTTTGGACACCCTGTGGCTTGCGAATCCATAGAATCGTTGTCATTTAGGACCCTAGTGTGTAATACCTCAGACAACATATCTATCATAGGCTACCTTTACTGGACTCCATAACGATGGAACCATGTCTTCAATGCCTGGAATATCATACTTAGCAGCCTGTGTTTTTGTTGTTGAAGTCATATATTTCTTGCTTGAACTTCCTCTTTTCAGATACTCGAGATCATTGTTGAAGAAGAAATCAGTGGGAACAACATGAAGACCTCATTCCATAATCAACGGTAGAGGCTTTCTAAGGTCAAACGGATATTCTTTACCTTCAGGGTTATTCCAGTCCAGTCGATTAGTTGCGGCTTTATAACATTTTTCGAAGTTATACTCGAGTTCTACATGACTCTTGCATGTCCCTTTGAGAAGATTAAAAGTTGGTCCAACAAGAAGATCTTGTGTCAGGTTATCGTTCATGACATATGCTGAGAAGTCAATAGGAGTGCTTATAAGCTCGTCGAAAGAAAGAGGAGCTTTTTCTGCTTGGGAAATTTTGTTGATCCAGGTTTGAGGTGGTCTAAAGTCAACATATTTTCTATCATTCCAATCAGGATCAGGAGTCAGAGGCCTTTTAAGTTTCTTGAACCAGTCAGACTTTAAAGCAACATTGACATTGGGTTAATCATCTGTATTACCCAAATCACTTCCTTGATTTTGTGGCATCTCGGTATCTGCAACCTCAAACACTAATTCCTCTACTTGAGTAGACTTACCAGATGATTTTGGATGAGACTTGGTGCCTTTGGATAAGCTTGACTTTGATTCTTTTGATTTAGAGCCTGTTGATGGTTCAACATCCTTGCTTGTCTTCTGTCGCTTTAACCCTTGGTCTGATCCAGCGGAAGAGCCTTCATCTTTATCAGCATCATCTAGTTTTCTTTTCTTCAATTTATCAACAACTCCTTCATCCATAGCATCTTCATCCTCAAGGATTGACTCCATGAGAGCATGATATAAAGCTCTTTACTTTGGAATTATGTTGAATGACTTGGATTTGGTCATTGTTTCAAACAAGGTAGTTTTCTGATCGAATTCTTTGAGAGCAGTAGTATCAGATGAAGTGATAGTACCTTTAGGCACATGCTGCTTTCTTAGATGCTCCATCTTGATTTTTCTGATGTCTTTAGTGCTTTTCTCAGGTACATATTGTTGTCTGAGTCTCTCTACAATTTCAGGTGGAACTGAGTGTTCTTTAATGATATCAGCATCGTGTTTCTTAAGCACCTTATAGAGAGCATCATCCAGACTTGTTCCAAGGTACTCTTTGACAACATTTGGGACTTTAGATTTGATGGTTGAAAGGAGTGCTGCAGAGTGATCAACAGTCTTGAGCTCTTTGACATCCTTTTCCAAATCAGTAACTCTTTGATGGAAAGCAGAGAGGGTTTCAGAGTCAGGAACAACAGTGGTTGAAGTTGTAGCTTCTGTTGTCGTTGGTGTAGGGATTGGTGTTAATTGTTGAAGGTGAGGAAAGAGTGAAGACAAAAGAGAAGAAATAGTTGTTAACGAAGTAGTTGTGACTATTTCAGGTGGATTGGCAACAGTATGTTTGGGGATTACCGAAACTGGGATGGTGAGAAGAGGTGAAGTACGTGGAGCTTCATGTTGAACATTAATATCCAACATTAAGATAACTTCTGTGTCAACCGGTGGAATGTTATCAAAGTTGAGATATGTAACAGCATGGTCGGATGAGATAAAAGAACTTGGTATTGGAACGTCAGTCTTCTTTGTTGCTTGATCATCATCCATAACTTGATTACATGCACCCTTTTGATTAATGTTCACCTGACCAGAAACATTCATCTCTTCATTTACTTTCTCTTTGTCAGCAGGCTCAGTATCTTTCAAACTAATGTTGACATCACCATATAGCTCTTCATATTCTTCTTCATCAAATTCCTTGTATTCATCATTTGTTTCATCGTCAGTAGGTATATAGTCTTCAGGAGTACGTACGTACTCATCATCTTATGTTTCTTCTTCTTCATAAGGATTATTAGTCTTTGTTTGTTCATCATCAGCTTCTTCAACATCAGCTTGTTCATCATCAGCTTGTTCATCATCACTTTCATCTTGTTCATTTGCTTCATCACCACTATCACCCTAAGATTCGTACTCGCTTTTAAAAGAATCAGCTGTAGACACATCGGGAACCCCTGGTTTTAAACCAGTTCCTTCACTTGTGTCAATTGACTTACCTTTTGGCTCATCAAGAACCTCTGATTCGGAATCAGCTCCTTCACTTGAGCCACCTGCTTGATGAATGTTTGTATCATGTTTGCTTCTTTTAATGGCCTTTTGTAATTGAGCTTCATCAAGTAATGCGGCATCAGATAGCAATTCAATACCCTTGCTTCTTTCAGCCTTAGTCGATGCCTTTTTATTTGACATAGACACACCAGGAGTGTCTCGGATTCGAACACCAGCAGATTGTGTTTTAGTTACAGGTTTCTTGGAAGATACTAATTTCTTAGCAGGTTTATGTTCTTCTTCCTCTACGGTGACAAGAGTTCTCTTCTTTAAAGGAGAAGCTGGTTTCTTGAGTTTCCTTTTCATCTTGGGTGATGCCTCACTAGTTGCATATGCAAGATAAGTCTTGTAGGCATCAGAGTCCTGCATCTGTTGATTAGTCATCCTTTTGGGAAGTAGTGCTCCATATAGTTGGAAGTCATCAGACCCGAAGACAAATCTCATGAGACCCAAAATGCTGTCATCCCGAGCAGTATGCATAAACAATCTATTCATCATCGAAATTGACTTGTCTTTGGTGATGAAATGATGAATGATAGCTTTTGTGAATCTGGCGTAGTACATCTTTTCTTGCTTCTTGTGGTCTCTGTTCTCTATTTGGAATGTGAAGTCTTCCCAAAGTAGTTCGACATAGTCAACATTCTTCTTATAGAACATTCCTCATAGAATTTGAGCTCTTGAAAGTCGTAGCTTATCAAGACCGGTAATTTTCCCAGATAAGCACTTGTTGATGATTGAGGGAAAACTTCTCCATGGTTGGTACATCTGATCAACAACCACTTTAGTGACAGAATTAATATCTCCTTTGTGGCCAAGTTCCTTAATGAAGGAGACAATATCTTCATCTGACGGGAGTTCATCAAAGTCTTGATTGGGAATTCTAGGACAAATCTGGAAGATTTCTCTAAAGACTTCCATATCAATTCTGTAACTTTTCTTATCCATCTTGAACTTGTAAGAAGTAGAATCTTTCTTGTTGACGGTGAACCAAAACTGTTGCATATAAATCTCTGGAACATCTGCAGTGATGAGAAAAGCGGGATATTAGGTGGTAAGAGCAAGAGCATCTAAAACAACTTGATACGTGGGTTCTTTCTGAGTCTTTGTTGGATCAATTTCCATATTTCACTTGCCAATATCGACTCGTTTCTCAAGTGGTACCAAAGCGTTGTCAATAGCAACTTGTTGAGCGACAGTAGTAGTCATGGTTCTGCTAAGATTTGCCAAATACAGTTTATACACAAACAAACAGAGACATCTTCTTCTTTGCATTTTCCACGCCATTGAAAAAAATTCCTACGAACAGTTTCCATTTTGCTAAGAACACCTTTAGGAACCTTGAAGGAGGACATGTAATATAACGGCAAAGAGCTCAACACAGATTTGATGAGGGTAAGACGACCACCAATCGGGAGGTTTTAAGCTTCCATTTAGATAGTCTAGAAGATAATTTAGCAACGACGTCATCCCAAGAACTAAGTCTCGACATAATACCACCTACCTTTACCCCAAGATATTTAAAAGGCGCGTGGAGAGTTGAACAACCAATAGATCTAGCTGCTGAAGCCACACCATCATGAGGAATACCAATACCCATAAGCTTACTTTTATGAAGATTGATCTTGAGACCCGAAGCCAAATAAAACCACTTAAGAACGTTAACAATTGTTGATAAATTTGATAGATTCCATTTACCAACAAAAATAACGTCATCAGCATAGAACAAGTGAGATAAGCTAAGAGAATCATCAATGTAAATACCAGTGTAAAACCCAGCATTCAACACATTATTGAAGGATAAATTCAAGCTTTCCATAATCAGAATAAAAAGAAAGGGAGATAGAGGATCCCCCTGTTTCAATCCTTTAGAGAACTTGAACTCCGAGGTCGAACTACCATTGACAAGAACAGATCCCATAGCAGAGTTAAGGCACCCTTGAATCCAACTACGCCATTTAGGGCCAAAACCAAAGTTATTTAGAACTACATCTAAGTAATTCCATCTCACCGAATCGAAAGCTTTTTCAAAGTCTATCTTAAAGATCAAGGCTTTGGTATTCTTGTGCTTACACCATGATAATAGCTCATTAAGGATAAATGGACCGTCAAGAATTTTCCTATTAGAAACAAAGGCTGATTGGACATCACTTACAAGCTCCGATATAACAAGGCTCAAACGATTAGCTAAAATTTTTTTGATGATTTTATACATACGACAATCAAGCTAATAGGACGAAAGTCTTTAACCATTTTAGCTTCCTACGATTTGGGAATCAAAGCAATAAACGAAGAGTTAAATCTAGGAGGAAACGTACCAGTAGAAAAGAAAGAAGTAACAGCAGCCACGACATCATGATCGATTAGATTCCAGTATTTACGATAGAACTCAAAGGTGAATCCGTCAGAGCCAGGAGATTTATTTGTTCCACAATCCCAAACGGCACTTTTTATCTCGTCATAAGAAACATTTCTTTTGAAATTAGCATTTTGATCAGGGGACAATTGGTTAGGAAATTGAGAGTCAAAGGTGATACTGCTAGTAATCGGGGCAGCAAAGCGGCTAGCAAAGTGATTGAGAAATTCGTTTTTCACCATAGAAGGATTAACGATCCAATCACCATCTACTAAAACTCCACGAATAGCCAACTGAGAACGTTTCTTGTTAATGATTCCATGAAAAAACTTGGAATTTTCATCCCCCTTTATAGCCCACCGAATTTTGGCCTTTTGGACCATATATATCGTAGAAGCATTATTAAAATCCTGCAACTCCTTTAACAAGTTTGACCTTTCTTGAATCATATCATCATTACACCTTCTTTGATCTAAAATCTTATCCAACTCAATAAGACGATTCTGAATATTTTGTTTATTCTCATTCGACTTTTGATTATCTTCAGCTAGCCAATGTTTAATCGAGGACTTAAGAGACTGCAATTTTTTCTTCAACTTTATGATACTATTCGATTCCATACAATCAGAATTCTTCCACGAATCTTCTACCATCTTATCAAAACCTTTCTTGGAAGACCAAGAATGAAAAAACCGAAACAGAGTAGGGCCATAATCAACATTTAATTCACGAAGAATGATAGGCCGATGATCCGATAGATGTTTATCAAGACATAAAGCTGATATAGAAGGAAATAAAGCCAATAAACCTTCAGAAATAAGAAATCTATCCAGTTTACTCATCTTGGAAGCAGAATTATGAGCCCAAGTAAATGAGTAGCCTTCTAAAGAAACCCGTCATAGTGATGAAATTATTAAAAGAATTGGCGCCATGAGAATTAAACAAAGAACCATGTATTTCATGTTCATATCCAACTTCATTAAAATCACCTAAGAGAATACACTCACCATCCCAAGAATCTATCAAATGGAAAATAAAATCCCATAACATCCTTCTTTCAGTAAGATCCTGTGGGGGGCATAGACAGATATAATAAGAAGTTTGGTAGATGAAGGAATCCAAGTACCTGATATCGCCAAAAAGGAATCTAAAACAGTAGAATTATCTTTAATAAATAAGCTAGGGTCCTAAACGCAGAGAATACCCCCTGAGTAACCAATAGATGGAATAAAAGCATAGTCAAAAGATAAATTTCCCCACAACGCCTTGATAGAAAAAAGATCCATTCTGTCCATCTTAGTTTCTTGTAAAGCTACAAAGTTGACTCTATGTTTGGTATTTAACTCCTGAATCCACCCTTTTTAGCCTTGTTACCAAGACCTTGAATATTTAAAGGCAAGAAATTCATCTAAAAACATTTCCATCTCCTTGAGAACCAATAATGGTCTCTATGTTCTTCATACATCCGTCCATATTATAACCCATAGTTTGACCCACCTTTATTAATTCGTCCATTACTTCCAATATTGAGCCACTTTCTTGAAACTTCGTACCATGATTACATATGTCTTAATCAGATGGAGCCTTTTTGTTGTTGCCAGACTTAGTAGGATTTGGCTGAGAAGTGTTTCCAGGGTTGTTGCCTACAACATTTTCCTCATCAACCAGAGTAAACCCTAGAGGATATTGTAGAGTATCACCTTCTGTCCCCGAAGTATCCTTATTCCTCTTTAGTATTTTATAGATCCTAAAGGAGTCTTCAGAATTGACAGTTTTTCCACTAGGATTGGGGTTTTTCTGAAATTCAGCATCATTTTCTTGAACGAAGCTCGTTTCAGAAACATGCTCATTATCAAACCCTAGATCATTATTGAAGGTCCTAGCTTTACTGGATGGATCTTTTCAACCTATAAAGGATGATAGCCAAGATGTATAAATACACACGACTATGTAGAAATAATGACTATGAATACTATGTGTTAATGCGGAATCTTAACACAGGTACTAAGAAGAACAATGAACAACTAAATAACAACTTTATTAAAGTGTTCTTGAGGATTACAGATTGCTAACTATGATATTGTATGTTCTGCTAAGCATGTGTAGAACTATATCTATCTAACTATGCCTAGGGTTCCTTTTTTATATGATAAGGATAACCCTAAAAGGCTTATATATCCTTTTATATAATATCTCATAAATATCTTTTTAAATATCTTCTCAACGGTACTAACTAACTTTCTACTAACGGTACTAACTAACTAACAATACTTAATACTTTGTACTGTCGGTACTAAGTTAAGAAAACATTAATCCTAACAATCCTCCCTTAAACATGAATGTTAAACTATTTTAACTTCATGTTTCTTTAATCCTTTAAGAACTTGATGGTTCTTTAAGCTTCTTTTTAACGCACAGAGGATATATCCAAACATTCTTGATCATTTCTTAATCTTGTACATTCTATCCTTCTTTAGCAGCAACCTTGTCTTTTCAGCAGTTTAG
>BQNB010110412.1:0-16279 GCA_026074375.1 Tanacetum coccineum | reverse complement strand
CATGCGACACAAATTTCGATACATCCATAACCTCGTTACAGCAATTACAATGAATCCCATCATGAGAAACTGTACCCTCCGACAACCCTTTTCTCCTTTTACATTCCCTGTACTGCAATTTGCCACCTGGAGTAATAACACCCAAATCTAGCATCCATGAAATAAGATTACGTTTTCCGCTGAATAAGGCATCATCATCTTCTTGATCTGGACCCTTATTGGAGCTACGAGCTAACAATCGTGGCTTCCTGTTCTGTTTTCCTTTTGGAGTTACTTTTGGACCTTTTTTCGATGATGACTTGTTAGCTCGTCTTTCTTTTTTCTTGTTACCATCTCTGATCTTCTTTCCAGGTTTCTTCTTAGGTGGGGCCTCTCCAATGAAGACTACTTTAGCCTTATTTTTGCCGGGTTTCTTCCTGTTCTGATTTTTATCACTCCTAACCTTTGAAAAAGTTTTAAAAAGTATGCCTATTTCCTCATCTGGTATTGGAGTAAATGCAGAAACTTCTCCCTCAGTAGCTTTATCGTTTTCGATATTCTTTTTAAGGGAAAAGTAAGCTTTTGTTATAGACCAGTGTGTTTTTCCGTCCAGATTAACATATACCGCATCATAGTAGTCTTTTTGCTGTCTTTGTCGATACTCGATTGTCCAACCTGCCTTTGTAATCATGTTAATGATTTGATCTCTCACTAGTTGTTTTCCCTGTCTACTTGCTAGCGCTTCATATCTGTTTTTCACTTGTTCTGTTTTACGACCTTTAACAGTCACTTCATTGGTTGTGTCAGCGTTGCTTTCTTCTGAAACCTTGACTGTTTGCTTGTTGTCATTTGCGATTTCAGATGACCCGTCTTCGTTTTGTACATTGTGAACCTTCGGCCTTTTCACTGTATCTTTATTCTCACCCTGCACTTTATGGGGTATCCCGAGACGTTTTTGTTTCTTCTGGGGTCTACCCGTCCGTTCACTGCTTTCATTAACTTCATTCTCGAGCTCAGTTTGATCTAAGCATTCAGCTTCCATCTGTCGTTTGAAACCAACGACACTTTCAGATGACCCGTCTTTGTTTTGCACATTGTGAACCTTTGAAGACGCTTTGACATCTTTACCCTTCGGCTTTTTCACCGTATATTTATTCTCATCCTGCACTTTAGGGGGTCTCCCGAGACGTTTTTGTTTCTTCTGGGGTCTACCCGTCCGTTTACTGCTTTCATTAACTTCTTTCTCGAGCTCAGTTTGATCTAAGCATTCAGCTTCCATCTGTCGTTTGAAACCAACGAGACTTTCATTAAGTTTGCTGTCATCCACTTTAACAATACCACTCGGTGGCTTAGTCCTTGACTGCAACATCCTACCAACTTTCTCGACCTCCATCTTCTTAGCACTCACATCTCCAGTACACTCAGGACTTTCCAAAACTTTCCTCTTTCTCCCCCTTTTATGATATGTAAGCGCAACAGCACCAACACACTTCTCGTGAATGCCAACGGGACCATTATTGGCATCTTTATCACATTCCACATTCAGTGACAAGGTCAAATCCACAGATGTGGATTCTTTTCCTTCTTTAACACATTTAACCATATCACAATCAAACTCAGCCCCGTTTCTACAAACTTCTTTATCCGAACTCAAATCAATCTCAATAGAAGCCATCACTTCACTATCACCTACAGTTTCATCTACACATACCACGCGCTCATTAACATCAACAGCATCACACTTCTTTAAACGCATCATTATAAAACCTAAACAACCATCACATAACAAACAAAATCAAACACATATTCATTGATCCAAAAGGGTTTCTTTTATTTTACAATAAAACATCAACAAACTATCGGCTGATTCCTAAATTTTCATAACGCGCCACCAAAGTTATCAAAAAACAGTAATTAACTTTCGTACTTTGAGCAATAACAATAACTTTTATGCAATTATCCGATGACAAATTGACACGCGTCAGCGTGTCAACATGACATTGCATAAAAAATTACACTTATTGCGCAAAATACGAAAGTTAATTAACATTTTTGATAATTTTGGTAGCGCGTTATTAAAAATTAGGAACCAGACTATAGTTGGTTAATCTTTTATGCAAAAAAAAACCTTTACAAAACCATTCATACCCACAAATAAACAACATTAGCTTAATGAAAAAACCATAAACCCTAAAAAAACCCTTAAATCCTAATCGCACCACAGATACCAATCGTTCAAACACAAATCAAACATGCATTATATAAAGAACAAATCCGTGTTATAAAGATCGAAAAGAACAGCTTATACCTGACGATCGGATCAAAGAAGATGAGTTTTCAAAGTTTTCATCGATAAACACACAGTAAAAGAAGGGGGATATGAAGAAGCGATTTATTAGTGTGGAGAGAGAATAAAAAGGAATTAGGGTTTTTGATTTTAATTAAATGTGGTGTTGATTGTTACGAATTTATTTAATTGTTTTTCTGAGAGGAAAATAGGCGGGATTTTGTGAATTTTTTGAGGGGCTTTTTTTTGGTGCGGTATTATTTATATCCCTTTTCACGTGAGAAGAAACTTTTCCTTTCCATATTCTACTAAAAAACAATTTTAGAAAACAAATCTTTTTATGCAACAGGAGATATGCACACTATGGTCACGCGCAAACCACCTCCGGCACGCGTGATCACGCGCACGGTGGTTTTATTTTCAGCTTTTATTTTAGTATGCACCACCAAACAGATTCCAATAAAAAATAAGTGTTTTTATTGAAGTATTAATTTTTTTTGGTGGTGATCACCGTGAATAAAATATGATGGGTTTGGCGATGTGCTGAAACCTAAACAACCATCACATAACAAACAAAACTTTTATTTTACAATAAAACATCAACAAACTATCGGCTGATTCCTAAATTTTCATAACGCGCCACCAAAGTTATCAAAAAACAGTAATTAACTTTCGTACTTTGAGCAATAACAATAACTTTTATGCAATTATCCGATGACAAATTGACACGCGTCAGCGTGTCAACATGACATTGCATAAAAAATTACACTTATTGCGCAAAATATGAAAGTTAATTAACATTTTTGATAATTTTGGTAGCGCGTTATTAAAAATTAGGAACCAGACTATAGTTGGTTAATCTTTTATGCAAAAAAAAAACCTTTACAAAACCATTCATACCCACAAATAAACAACATTAGCTTAATGAAAAAAACCATAAACCCTAAAAAACCCTTAAATCCTAATCGCACCACAGATACCAATCGTTCAAATACAAATCAAACATGCATTATATAAAGAACAAATCCGTGTTATAAAGATCGAAAAGAACAGCTTATACCTGACGATCGGATCAAAGAACGATGAGTTTCAAATAATCGATAACCACACAGTAAAAGAAGCGATTTATTAGTGGAGAGAGAGAGAATAAAAAGGAATTAGGGTTTTTGATTTTGATTTAATGTGGTGTTGATTGTTACGAATTTATTTAATTGTTTTTCTGAAAGGAAAATAGGCGGGATTTTGTGAATTTTCCAAGCACAGATCAAGAACCCTGCGTTTCTATGTGTTTTTTATTTTTATCTTATTTTTCCATGCAATTGTGATCCCTATTTATAGGGATCTACTCAAAACCTGGAATTAATGAGAGATTAATGGCCAATTAATCTCTTCCATAATTATCCTCCATAATTTAGGAATTAGTAATTTCATGACCAATTTAAATATGGTCAATTAATGCAATCAAATCAATTATCCTTCATAATTTAGGAATAATGATTTCATGACCAAATTAAATATGGTCAATTAATGCAATCAAATCAATTAAATAAATAGGCAAATAAACACCCATTTAATCAAACCACTAAAAGAGTCAGGAAAAATCAGTGACTTGATGGGTGTACACTCCGTACCTCCAAACCCATTTTCAAATATGATCAAATTCTCACAATTGCACTAAATTTCCAACATCAAATATTCGCCTCTTCGAGTAATCTGCACAAAGAAAGCCTTATCCATGTAGCATTTTACTTTGTGACGTACAAAAAGTGGTGTAGTTTTGAAATCAGTTTTTATCCAAAACAACTTCACTTTTAAATTTGATATATCATCACAATATCTCTATTTTTCATTCAATGAAGATGATGTAACAGAAGTATAATATACTATACATATACAAATCATTTGAGTCTATATTTTTCATTCATTTGAGTCTTCTTATCAATGTCTAAAGTTGATGAAAACATGTATATAAAAACAACTATATTTATCAGGAATGTGATAATACAATCAAGATCATATATGATATTGCCTTTTATTTAACCATTTTTTTGATAAATTTTGGGTACATTCTCTTCATAAACTAATCAACAAGAGCATTTTATTCATATTTAAATACTTGCGACATCCCAGAGAGCTTGTGTTTTATACAAGATACTAGCTAAAAGACCCGTGAAATTCACGGGTATTTTAAATAGAAGACAAAAAAGTAGATAATGACATGTATATTGCGCAATTAGCCGTTAAAAAGAAACAAATTAGTGTACGCGGTTTGAATTTTAAAGTTCGTACAAATGAACATATGTGTAATCAAACTAATAGTCAAATAACCAAAAGAGAACATAAAGTTTCATAAGCAAGCACTCTAGTTTTTGTTTTGATGAGCTTGTTTTTGTTGCGGGAATGCAAAAGCATGTTTATACGAGGGTGTGATTGTTGTTAATGCAAATAAGCCGTAAAAACGTTTATTTATATTTTACGATCTATCCGTGTTTTGTCGATGACAATCATAAAATCATCGGAAATAGAAAATAAAATTTATATGTTTTAAATCAATAGTTTTCTAACTCAATAACATCATCCATTATATTTATATCCATCGTTTGCATCATTCGTCATACTTATCATAATCATCATCAATCATTATTACCTCACATAATCTAATCTACACGTCATAATTTGCCGTCTATATATTATTTTTACAAAATCAAAACTTCAGGAAACTTTATTTAAATAACAAATATATCTTTACGTTTTGATTTCCAAACAAACTTATTTTTCACAAGAGTAACTTGGATTACTTTCATAGTAGCACAAGTAATTTGAAACAAAATATAAATTACCTCATGCATTGCATCATCCAAATTGTGTATTTTTCCATGCAGTTGTGATCCATATTTATAGGGATCTACTCAAAACCTAATAATGGAATTAATGAGAGATTAATGGCCAATTAATCTCTTCCATAATTATCCTCCATAATTTAGGAATTAGTGATTTCATGACCAATTTAAATAATGGTCAATTAATGCAATCAAATCAATTATCCTTCAATAATAATTTCATGACCAAATTAAATATGGTCAATTAATGCAATCAAATCAATTAATTAAATAGGCAAATAAACACCCATTTAATCAAACCACTAAAAGAGTCAGGAAAAATCAGTAACTTGATGGATGTACACTCCGTACCTCCAAACCCATATTCTTAGATCAAGTCTCATATCATGTTTTAGTTTTGGTGATTTTCTTAATAGGAGAAGATGTAACCGAGTTTGCATACGAGATCAAGCCTCAAGATTCATTTGTCACAAGCATCTCTCATCACATGTAGATCCATCATCATCTCATACATCACATTCATTCAAATCAATTTATGTAATATGTCGAGGGTATTTAGGCTAGTTCTATTAGGTTAGAATATGGTATTTCGGTTTTATGTTCAAAGGGATGTAAGGTGATGCGGTTGTCCTTAGACTTCAACAAAAAGTTTTACAACTCCCTAGACAATACACGTAACGTTGTAGTGTAATATAGGCAAGACTCGAGGGTTGTTATCGTTCTCTAGGGGAATAGGTTAGGAAGGCTCGATCAAGATCTAACAGAGGTCTACGGGGTTGAGAGAAGATTCTTTTTGTATTTTATTTTATAAAAAGCAGTAAAAATCATTGGTTTGAGAGGTTGGTTTGTTTAACTAATTAAACTAAATATAATCTAATCTACTGGTGATAACTTTATGATAAAAAGATGTATTTACTTAATCATGTACTACTCCTTAGATTGTTTCTCCTAATCTTGTTGCTTTGTTACACTTGTGATGATCTGTGTATGTATTTCCCTAGTCATGAACGAATTACACGAACCCGCCGTCTATTTAATATTCCGTCAAGGAACGCACAAGTAAGGTAGTATGAAGACTATTATAAGCCCCCTAAGAGTATATTAAATGCAATTAAAATATCTTAAGAGGGATCAACCATATTAGAGGTAAGGTAGTATGAAGACTGTTACCGATGGTATCCTTTCTACACACTCGCGTTTCCCTAGACGTCTATGCCAATTTAATATCTTATGGCTAGTTTTCTAAAGCCTAACGCGCACATCCATCACAAGAAGCAACATTAAAAGGATCTACAATCTAAGTTTCATACAATCATAAGTAAATACAAAGGAGGGTTTAGCCTAGCATGTTACAAAGAAAGCAAGAACATAAATCAATCAAACAACACAGACATATTGAATCTTACTTGATTAAAACATGGATTAAGATCAGTTACAATAGGGTTTTGAGGCCCTAAAAACGACCTAAAACTGCTAGAATGATTAGGGTTCGTCTCCCAAAAGTTATACAAAGTTACACACTAAAAACCCTAAAATCGGTTTTGTATATATAGGAAACGACGCGCTGGGTTTTAAAAAGCGAGAGGCGCTCCGTTGCGCTAAGGGTCAAAAAACCGAAGCGCGGGGCGATGAGGCAAAAGCGCACGCCTCTTGTAGGCGAGGCGCATACTTTGTACAAAACGATTCTAACTTTGTTAGAAACCATAATTCTTATATATAAACACATCAAGAAGACTTTTAACAACATTAATAACCATTCATTCACCATTGATTCTCAAAGTTCATCAAATTCCTACTACCGCCCTACCGGAGAATAACAGAAGGACCACAAAGGCATGCATGTGAACAAAAACCATGCAATGCATAAGAATTAATGGGGATTTATGCAAATCGGAAGAAAGCATATATTCCCCATTCATTCTAAAGTTTGTGATTCCCTATCTAAAATACTAGATATTACAGACCCATAAGTTTATCAAATTCGAACTAGAGAATAAGAATAGGGTGAGAAAAGCATGCACGTGAACAAAAACCATGCAATGCATAGGAATGAATGGGGGATCTATGCAATTTAGAAGCATGCATATTCGCTCTCCACCGGATCATCATGAATCTGTAGCACCTCATTCACCTCATGATCTTGGGAAAGTCCAATATACATCTCCATTTCATCGTCTTCATCAAACAACTCAAACAACTGTTCTTTTCTCTTAGAACCAGAAGTAGAAGCATGAGCACCACTCTTTCCTTTTTGACTTCTTGCCTTTCTTGGTTGAACATGTGCAACACTTGTCGATGCTGTTGCTCTAGTAGAATAAGCTGGCTCGGATGCCCCAGCAGCCCTATCAACATCAGCCCATGTCAACTCATCATCTTCAAATACAAATTCATCCGCACCTTCTTCACCATCCATTTTTCCCATCAACCATTCGTTACTTTCATCGATATCGTCCAAAAGAATAGGATCAGTGGTATCCCCTCTTATATCGACGTTCCAAAGCACGATTATATTTGACAAAAACCATGTCATTTAATCGGCTTTGTGCCAATCTGTTCCTTTTTTTGGTATGGATCTGTTAAAATCAAGTATTAACTCAATACTTCAGTTGATTCTGTACAGAACAGAAATAAAAATATATACTTAGTGAACTTACATGTTGAAAAACACTCCAATTCCTCTCACAGCCGGTGGCACTACACGTGAGGCTAAGAACGCGGATAGCAAACTTTTGTAAGTTTGGAGTTGATGATCCGTATGAAATCCACCAATCCGCTATTAAAGAAATGTGTTCAGTTTGGTATGTTAAAGAGATGTGATCATTTTGGTTATGTTAAGTTGTTAACTGTTAAGGAAATGTAACCTTTTACCTGGAGATTTTGTCTTCCTATGTCGTATTGCCATGGGATCTCCAAACAACTTTAAGGCATTCTGATATAAATCAAGCTCCTTAGAAATAAGGTCTTGAATTGCAATATCAGGTGTCAACCTCCGAATGCAAGCATACAAGCCGGTTGTAACCTCTTCACAATTTGCTTTCTTTTCTTCATCATAAAACATCTCGGGATTTAGAAAATGTCCAGCCGCATGCAAAGGTCTATGAAGTTGGGCAGACCACCTTCGATCAATGATCTCAAAAGCTTTGCTGTAAAGGTTTTCATCATGTGAAAAACTTGCAACAATGGCCTCTTTGAGCCTATCCATAGCCTCATAGATATATCCCATCGCCGGCTTTTTATCGCCATCAACCATTCTTAGAACCTTTACAATTGGTCCGGTTAACTTAAGAGAATAAGCAACATTTCTCCAAAATGAATCATTTAGAATGATTTTTGCTACTTGCTTCCCAGCCACCTCCTTTGACCATTTGCTATTATTCCAATCATCCGAATTGATCTAACAAAGGTGACAGGTTGATCATACAAATAAGTATCATTATAAATGACTAAATACAAATGATCATACAACTGAACAATAATAAGAACTTACGGAATTGATAAATAATTGCGAAAATTACCGAAGAGGACACATTTCGTAACTCTTTTCACGCAGAGGACAATTATTTGTGCATTACCAAATCGGTCAAATATGTCGCTCAAAAATTCGAGGGAGATTGAAAAAGTTGAGCGACATTACACGTGTCGGCTCGGTAACAATTTAAAAAAAAGCATCTCGCTCAAAACTTCGGGCGACATGTGTTATTTTCGAGCGACATGTGCATGGGGAAGAGAAATTGATTCGACGAGTTGAATGACTAAACATGCAGGTTTTTGAATATATTCCGATGATATCGCTCGAATTTTTTTTGTATCACCCAAATTTATGTTATAGTATAGCAAAGAAGTTTAAGAAAAAAAGTGGTAGTGGTGGTGGTGGTGTTGTGTTGGTGGTTCTGTTGTGGTGGTTGTGTAGTGCTTTTGGTGGTGGTGCTCCTGTGGTGGTGTTGTTCCGCACCTTCTTCACCATCCATTTTTCCCATCAACCATTCGTTACTTTCATCGATATCGTCCAAAAGAATAGATTTTCATGGTATCCCCTCTATATACGTTCCAAAGCACGATTATATTTGACAAAAAACATGTCATTTAATCGGCTTTGTGCCAATCTGTTCCTTTTTTTGGTATGGATCTGTTAAAATCAAGTATTAACTCAATACTTCAGTTGATTCTGTAAATAAAAATATATACTTAGTGAACTTACATGTTGAAAAACACTCCAATTCCTCTCACAGCCGGTGGCACTACACGTGAGGCTAAGAACGCGGATAGCAAACTTTTGTAAGTTTGGAGTTGATGATCCGTATGAAATCCACCAATCCGCTATTAAAGAAATGTGTTCAGTTTGGTATGTTAAAGAGATGTGATCATTTTGGTTATGTTAAGTTGTTAACTGTTAAGGAAAATTTTGTCTTCCTATGTCGTATTGCCATGGGATCTCCAAACAACTTTAAGGCATTCTGATATAAATCAAGCTCCTTAGAAATAAGGTCTTGAATTGCAATATCAGGTGTCAACCTCCGAATGCAAGCATACAAGCCGGTTGTAACCTCTTCACAATTTGCTTTCTTTTCTTCATCATAAAACATCTCGGGATTTAGAAAATGTCCAGCCGCATGCAAAGGTCTATGAAGTTGGGCAGACCACCTTCGATCAATGATCTCAAAAGCTTTGCTGTAAAGGTTTTCATCATGTGAAAAACTTGCAACAATGGCCTCTTTGAGCCTATCCATAGCCTCATAGATATATCCCATCGCCGGCTTTTTATCGCCATCAACCATTCTTAGAACCTTTACAATTGGTCCGGTTAACTTAAGAGAATAAGCAACATTTCTCCAAAATGAATCATTTAGAATGATTTTGCTAACTGCTTCCCAGTCACCTCCTTGACCATTTGCTATTATCCCATCATCCGAAGTGATCATCTTCTGTCAAGTAGTTTTGTTGAATGTGTAATTGTGCCAAGATGATGAAACATGTTGCAAATCTAGTGATTGCAGGCCTATGCAAGTTTCTTTGATTTGTGAACCTTCTCATCATGTTCACAAGACCAACATGATTATATATATAACCATTCATGAACATAGCCTTTTTCAAAGAACTCTTCACTCTTTCAAGCTTTCCGATGTCCTCTAACATAAGATCAATACAATGAGCTGCACACGGTGTCCAATAAAAATTCGGTCTTGTGGCTTCTAGCAACGAGCCTGGTAATCAGCATAGCAGTGAAACAGTAGCAAATCAGCACCAAAACATCAGCAAAAAAAGTGTAAAAAGTTAAATTTTTCTTGTTTATTACCTTAGAGTATCTTTGATAAAAAAAACTTCAGTTGGTTGTGTTGGTGAAAGTAGGACTTTTTGGTCAACCTCGTCATTTTCTAAAGCTGTTGGACTACTTGCATTTGACCCAAAGTCGCTCCGTCATCTTCTGCAAGTAAATCAAATTTCAACTTTTTATGACCCCAAAATAATATTTGAAACAACAGTTACGAAATTATCATTATCATTCTCATGACATTGAGATAGTTGACCTCAAAAGTCAAAAGCACACTTTGAACATACCATATGCATATCTGGGTTTTAAAAGGCGAGAGGCGCTCCGTTGCGCTAAGGGTCAAAAAACCGAAGCGCGGGGCGATGAGGCAAAAGCGCACGCCTCTCGTAGGCGAGGCGCATACTTTGTACAAAACGATTCTAACTTTGTTAGAAACCATAATTCATATATATAAACACATCAAGAAGACATTTAACAACAATAATAACCATTCATTCCTCATTCATTCTCAAAGTTTATCAAATTCCTACCACCCGTAAGTACATCTTCAGGTTTACGAGCAAAGGACATGTCCATTGGACCCTCATGTCTTGGCATTTTAGGAAGACCTTTGCTAGTTCCTTCTCCTGAGCCACTTCCTCTATTCATAGATGTGACAACACAAACCTCCTCATCATCCTCACTATCTTCATCTACTTCATTTAACCGTGGGAGCAGTTGATTAGTTCGTTTCGCTATTTGCTTGTTTATCATAAACTCACGAACTATTGTTTTAACATGCTCTGGACAACTAGGACAATCAGTGACATCCTTAAAACCTCCAACTAAATGTTTCTTAAGACGAAATGCTCCACCCTTAGTTACTTTGAAGCAAAAGTTACATTTGAAATTATTTCTGTTCTTAGGATCCTGGACTGCATATACCCTGGCTGGATCTTTAGGGTCGGATGGTTTAGTGTTGCGTGGGTTCGTCGCGTCCATTCTAATGTGAAATTTCAGAAATTAAACAAATCACAAATGAGCAAAAGACTCAAAATTATGTAAGAAATCAGAAATCAGTAGCAAAAGAAGTATTCTTAAGAAAAGTGGAGCCATAAATTACTCTTCAAAAAATAAGTAGCAAAAGAAGTATTCTTAAGAAAATTGGAGCCATAAATTGCTCTCTAAAAAATCAGTAGCAAAAGAAGATTAAAGATACAGGAATGAGCCTTAAGATGCTCTTAAAAATGCAAAAGTAGTAACATAATAGCTTGAAAATAAAATAAGAAGAGGAATTAAGAGGTGAAAGAAAAATGAAGTACCTGATGATGATGAAAAAGCATAAGAAAGAAACTGGATGAGAGAAAAACGGATGAGAGAGAAATTGTTGTGGGTGAGTCGGTGTTTTAGGGTTTTTACCTCATAAAAACCTAATTATTTTAAGTTTGGGCTTTATTAAAGGCTTTCTCAAAGCCCAAATCCCAAGTTAGAAGGGAATAAGAAAAGTCCACTTAAACCCTTTTAATTTAAATGTCATTTTAGGACAAAAAACACCTGAGACGACAAAAAGCGCTCCTCAAAGGCGCCAAAAAACACCGCCTCCAAACGCCTTATGTAATGGCTGTGCATCAAGGGTCCCGATGCGATGACCCCATTGCCTCGCCTCGCCTCACGCCTCAGGCGCTAAAAGGCGCGCTTTTTTAAACACAGACGACGCGACGGCGGCGTTTTGAAGCCATGACGCCGTCGCCACGTCGATGGTTCTAGATCCACTTTAGGGTGGCTACGATCTGACGCCGTCACTTTGAAAATCACGACATCGTCGCTTTATACTGGCGACGCCGTCTCTACACTTGTGCAAGTCTGGACTTTTGACCATACAATACAGCTGAGGTTCTTCACTAAACGTTTACCCATTTGAACAGTTAGGAATAGACCAGGGCTTAGACTTGGTCAAAAATGGTATTTCCAAGTTATATAAATGAACTATAAGGAGGCAATTGAAAAACCTTTTTGTGAAATAAAGATAAAAGACAGACCTGATCTTCTTCAGACGTTCCAAGTCATCCCTCAACTTCATGTCGAGTGCATTAGAGGTAACCTGGGAGTACTTGCCATCCTTGTAATCCTTCTTTCTGTTGAGAAACCAGTCTGGGATTTTGAACTGACGAGGATTAGCAACAATCGTCATCAGATTATCAATCTCAGCATTGGAGAGTTCACCAGCTCTGCACGAAAATAATAGAATGAGCTAAACTAACACTACAATAACCAAACAAGAAAATCAAGAATTGAAAAACAAATAATAGTCACTTTTATAGATTCAGATCAGATGAAGATATATGAAGTTCGGTAAGCAGCTTTATCGACAGATTAACGACAACCGGCCAGTAAAACTTCATTATTCCATTTAGCTACAGCCGATTTGGCAATCAAAAGCAAAGTATTAATCAACTTTACTCTTGGTACAATGTAGCAAATCATGATTTTATTGCTCAAACGTACACGTGAATGATAATAACAGTGTACTTAAACCAACACAGCACATCTTTATCTTATTATACAGAAAATGTGTGCCATAATGACGGCAAAACTCGTCAACAATTTAATACAGTAGTGGCAAATAAGCTTTAATCGTAATATACTCCTTTGGGTAAAAGTCAACAACAAACGTAGGTTGAAGGAACAATGAACATCGAGTTCATAGCCCCTTAACTTCAAACTAATTTCAGAAGATTAATAAACAATAATCAATCTGATAAAAAAAGCTCAAAACCATTGTTATATGCCCCTGTCTGAACCAAATGGAGATCGATCCCAAACATTGAGTTATTCAAGGGCAATTTAACAAACTAAAAAATGCATCAAAACAGAAACAAAAACATTACTTATTGCGTCAATATATAACATATCTAAACATTTTGTCACCTTAATAACATGAGCTACATTTTTTTTGGAATAATTGAATAAGTAAAATGTCCGTGACATTGTTCATGGATGTCTGATGGTCAAACAAACACCCAATGAACAAATCGCGGATGTTTTTAATACAAACTAAAAAGAAATCAATGAAGATAAAACTTTTTTAATTAGTACTAAAAACAAGTTAGATGTCAGCCTCTTAACTAAGCTCGATATGAAATCCTAAAAAGCGTTCATACGGCTACTCTTTAAGGCGTTTATTTGAGTTAACAAAACAATATAAATAATAGCAAAAAGTTTTCATATCTTAGAAGCAGAGTATTATTAGGATTACCTCTTGTTCATGTCGACATCAGCCTTCTTGCAAACAATGTTTGCAAAACGGCGACCAATACCCTTGATGGATGTCATAGCGAACATGATCTTTTGCTTTCCATCAACATTCGTGTTCTGAACACGAAGAATGTGCTGGAAGTCTTCATTTGCAACAAGCGACTGCCATAATTATAACATCACATCAATCATCCGCGCATAAAAAAGTTCAAACACGTGAAATAACAGCAAGAAACAATTAGGCTTACCATGGTTCAAATGCGAATAAGCTCCTTACCTGAAACAATATAGAAAACATAAACCTTAGTAAGTTCTAAACAAACCAATTTCCGGTAAAACTGATGTATAAGGATTGATAGAACTGATGTCTAAGAACTGAACTTATTAAAATTTTAATAAGCTCATTTTATGAAGCTTTGAGCTTTTCAGCTTGAGCTAATGAACGTTAGGGGGTGTTTGTTTAGGCTTATATAGTGGGCATATGGCTTATTTGGTTTTAAGCTTATGTTTCATAAGCTCATTTTTTGTGGTTTATTTTGAAACTTCTCGGCTTATATAAACTTATATAAGCAGGAAAGTTTCAAAAGAAGCCATAAAAAGTGAGCTTATGAAACATAAGCCCAATATCAAATAAGACATAAGCCAGCAATATAAACGGAAACAATACCCCTAAATAAGATACAAACTCAGGTTAATAAGCTCAAAAATTAGAAAAATGAGCTTATGAAGATATCAATAAGCTCATAAGCACATAAAATAATGGAAACATTTTGAGCCAATGGAGAGATATTGCTTTACTACTGGGGTTTTAAGATTGTTCATATAAATCATCAAGTCTAATTATCTGCTTATTTTTAAGAAGACAAAAAAGTTTCAAGTGTTTTGGCATCTTATTTGCAACTTAGTTTGAGCTAAAATAAGCAGTTACAAATAAAGCAGTTTAAAAAAATAAGCGATCCCAACAATTAATAAAACATCTAACAAAGGTGACAAGTTGATCATACAAATAAGTATCATTATAAATGACTAAATACAAATGATCATGCGACTGAACAATAATAAGAACTTATGGAATTGATAAATAATTTCAGACCTGAAATGGGGTACTCCGGCGGTGGTGTTGTTTCGAAAGAACCCTAAAAAGAGAGTGAAAAATGTATATGTAGTCCGAAAGCCCATTTGGTGTATATAGTGGGTTGGGCCTAAACATTGCCATTTCCAACCTTTCTCATATATATAACGAGTTGGAATTTAACCCGCGCGTTGCGGCGGGGGTGAATAAAATTTATTTATTTATTTTTAAATTTATGTAAAAAAGTAGTAAACAATTAAAAGTTGAGGGTCCGTTTTATAATTATTTTTTTTTAATTTGGGCCGGATTTTGGGCTAAATTTTTGGGCGGTACTGTAGCACTGTAGCAAGCACTGTAGCAGCTACAGTGCCACCGACCATTTTTGAATTGTATATAAGAGTAATTATAATTATAAGTATACTCATGTCAAAAAACATTGTTCGTCGTAAGCACTGTTCATGACACAGCCCGCTCGGTTTTGCCTGGCCCATGCGATAACCCAATTTAGCAAGTGAAAAAAATAAACACATGGCCCAAAATTTTAACAAGTGAAAACGGCCTAAATTTTAAGATGTGCAAATTTAAAAAGTGAAAAAAAATAAGCCCACGGCCCAACTTCGTTAAATAAAAAAATGAAATTACAAAACATACCCTCACACTATGCAACAAGTTGCGAAAAAACCTTACACTTTTAACTATTTACAATTTTTTTATATAACAAACTTTATTGCATATTTACCGATTCATTCAGATAAAAAAATACAATCGGAAAGATCTTCGAATTGCGAACAAAACGAGCCCAATATTGCAATGCTTATACCTGTGGAAAGATCTTCCAATTGCGAACAAAACGAGCCCAATATTACAATGCTTCTAACATACGCACGATTTTATAAAAAATGTTGAAGTTTAATATAAATAGAAAAAAAAATAAACAAATTTACAAACCGTACCCTCAACTTTTAACTATTTATGACTTTTGTTAACCAAATATTTTGCTAACCAATTAAATAAAACATAATATACTCGCTCCAACAACAAATACTCATTCAAATTTCTTGATTGTTAAAAAAATGCTCAGTGAAATATAATACATATGTTGCATACAAGTCAACCCCGCCACAACGCGCAAACGCATTCCCACTCAATATTCATTTGAAATCAATTCGAAAAAAATTTATGTCTCGCGGCAAATATTGCTTGTCACACTCATTTCACATGTCATGCCCATCATACCCAATTAAACCCAAACAAAAACCCATGAAGTGATAAAGTCCTAAACCCACAAGTTAGCCAAAAGCCCAAAACAACATATTACACAAGTCACATGACATATCTAATGTGTTTGACTGGGAATCAAGTACAGTAGTTAAAAAACCGGTAAACCCTTAACAATTATTCAGGGGATAATCACAAAAATACCCATTTTTTCAACCCCATTTCAAAAAATACCAAATTATTTTCTCAAAAAACTAAAATACCCATAAAAATCGTAATTTTTGACAATTTTGCGAAGTTAAAAAAAATCTAAAATTTTAGATTTTTTTTCAATTTCGAAAATTTGCGATATTTTTCAAAAATATCTAAATTTTTTGATT
>BQNB010110411.1:0-22563 GCA_026074375.1 Tanacetum coccineum | reverse complement strand
GGAATTCTGATAGCAACAAAATTTTGAGCTTAGACTCGGTTCCGACATAATAACGATCTTGATAGAGCATTAGCCCTTGTTCACGTCGAAACCCGTCCAGCCTCTCTTCTCTATCCAATTTCCCATGTAGCTGACGCAACTCCTCCATGGTCTCATTTTCATTCTTTAAATCATTAACCAATCCGACTAAAGGTCGAATCATAGCCATAAATGACACTGTGATCCCCTCATCTTCTTCGTACATGCGTGACAGTGCATCCGCCACTTGATTCGGCACCCCTAGCTTGTACTCGATAACAAAATCAAACCCCATAAGCTTCCTTACATATTTTTGCTAAAGATGCGTCTAAATAACCTGTTACATGAGTTCCTTAATACTCTTATGATCCATGTGAATCGTAAAATGTCATCCGATTAAGTACTGTCGCCATTTGTAAATGGCCTCCACGATAGCAAACTATTCCTTATGATAAGTAGCAACAATGCGCATACACGACCCTAATTTTAGGCTAAAGTAACTTAGCGGCCACCCTTGTTGTAGCAAAACAACCCCAATACCTTTAGATGACACGTCTGCCTCAACTACAAAGGTATCATCAAAATTTGGAAGACCCAAGATTGGCACATGAAACAACTGTTGTTTGAGAGCATCAAAAGCTGCGGCCTCAGCCGTACCCCACTTGAATCCATCCTTTTGGAGTAAGCATGATAATGGTGTTGCAATCGCAGCATAATACTTAATAAACCGGAGATAATATCCCACAAGACCCAAGAACCCTCTTACATGTTGCTACGTTTTAATGTCCGTACACACACGGGGCTTAGACATTGTGTTTTTTAATATGTGTATAATTTCTATTTTTTCTATTTTATAAGTTATGTTATAGAGTATTATCGAAATCATATGAAGAGAATAGATTCATTAAATCTATTTTATATTATGTTTGAACCATTGACCTCACTTTGAAAGGCTGATATTCTTACTGTTGGGTATGTAGTTGATATTGTACATGTTTTATGATTATAGTTGCATAAGTATGTCAACTATACTTAAGATTCATGATCATACATGTCCCAATGAATCACTTACAAGGAGAGAATTTATAAATAGTGTTAGAGTGAAACCTTCATTTGGATAGATTGCCAACTCGGTTAAATCTCTCATCCTGTGGCTTGCATATTCCTTTGATTCTTTGTCCTCTATGTAATGCGGCCGCGCAATCCACATCTCGTATTTTTTCTCTTGTCTTCTAGCACGTCAAGTTATGATCAAAGTTTGTCGATGGTAAGAGCTCGATCTCTTATCTCCTGGCTTGGATATTCCTTTGATTCTTTGTCCTCTATGTAATGCGGTCGCGTAATGTAACACCCCCAAAATCTTGTCGCAACGGAATGGTAACAATGGGGTGCTACTTCAGGGCACAAAACACAAGTCACAGAAAACGACCTCAAAAGAGACGTTTTATCATCCCTAAGGTTGCTTTCGGATATTTCCGTGATACATTTTCTGCCATTTACCTGATTATTTCATCACTTCACTCCTGTGGTTTTTATCGGGAAAAGTTCAAAAACCAATGTTTGTTTGGATCTACTCAACCTAGAAGGGACCTTATTTTTGATAATATCCATCCTAAAAGTCTTTTTTTATCGGATTTTTTTAATTGTGTAAACCAAGATTGACTGGGGTCCTTGGTTGCAGAATCCTACATTTCTTTCTTGGTGATCCTCCCCCCCGTTCTAGCATCTTTGATAATTTTTTTTAATAAAATTGACCGTTTAAAAAAAGCTATTATACTTTTTCATGTGAATTGTTTCAATTGGGTTTCAAAAGTATTCAAAAATAACTTGTCATGTAAAATTATTGATTACTATATTCAAAGATCTCTCGTGGCAAGGCTAGCTTAACATTCTTTAAAAGATAACATAAAAAGTAAAATGCTTGATAAAATCACGTTAATAACTACAATACTCAACGAAAAAACTAAACTCGTATATGAAATGTATATAGTCATGATATGCACTATTAATTAGAGGAAAATTTTTAAAATTGAGACCAAGTGACAACAATTGTTGTCAAAATATATTTCTTTTACATAGATAAATTCCCTGGTTATACCGTGAACACAAATGTTAACAATCTAAAGGGAAAATTGACAGACAACATCCAACATTAAATATGTTGAGATAAAGCAAAAGTATAAAAAAGAGAAGAAATAAATATACTAATGAATATTCAATTCTTAGAGTTAATGTGGAAAAAAATGTAATGTGTAGTAAAGCCTTCTTTGGTTGAGACAAACTGAGATTTTTAATAAAGTGTCACGTATACATTTTTAAATTCTACGTTTACATCGCAATTAATTAACGAAAAAAATTTCATTGAAACTTGCAGAAGAATTGGATCCCTTAGTTAATCTGTGAGACGGTATTTGCAGGGTATCTCCTCGCTTGGTGAATTGGCCTTCAAACCAACTACAATTCAATAGTACAATAAAAAACAGGTGAATCGGATATATTAAACCTCATAATATTACGTGATTGTCGTTTACTACTCGAATACTTACCTCGTTGTAAAATACCTCAATGTCCGAAAAAATCTTATCTTTTAATAATGCTTTCGTTGACGCTTATTGCAAGAACAATTTTGTAACACGGATTGGATTTGATTCCGTCTTTTGACCTACAAATCCAGGAAGTACACTCTTTTTAGTCAAAACATCGTACGATAGATGCTTAATAAGGAAAACAATTACTATCTTATGTCCTCATTCTCCCTAGAATATAAACTCACAACTATTAGCGGCCCAAACATTGTTTTCAAGGACAATTCATTAAAGTGTTCGCGGGATGAACCCATAATGTACAACTAAGTTTCGTCCCGTATAACTATTATCTCTTATATACATTTCTTTAAAGTTATATGACAATTATTATTGCACTAAAAGGGGATATAGAATCATTAATGACTTGCGCACATAGGCATATGAATTAAAGCATCTTATCAATTAATCGTTCTTTGTCCTTTTGTATCCTTTTTTACACCGGATGTCTCATCTGAGGGAAGAGCACACATGGTATGCTGACCTTACCAGAAAACCTGTATTGCCAGTTCTTGGTAACTCTTAAATACTAAATTTCTCAATGCCTCAAAGTGGCAAAACTGTCTCACGCGTAAATAGCTTTCTTATTGTTGGGTTAACATATTACTTGCTATAAAAATAAAAAGAAATAGATAACAAAGCATCTGGGGTTAGCTAACCCTACCCAACCCATTTTGACGGGCTCTAAAACCCTAACCATTTGACCTCTCACTCAACACATTTGACCTGCCTATTTTTACACTAAATATTTGGTGACGACTAATCCATCTAAGATCTTGGTTGACAGTTCACGGACTTTCCGGACTAAACATCTATCAAATTAGGCCAAAAGAAGAGTTACATGATACATTTTTTATAATCAGCAATTGGGCTTGATAGCTTCCCATAGGGTCTTTGCATCCTTGATTCCATGAAACTTCAATAGGTGCTCATCAGGAATGGCCAACAACAGAGTGCTTTTTGCTTTCAATTCATTCTTTCTTGCCAGCTTTTGTTCTGCAGTTTTAGGAGGAATGGGACCTTCAGCACTAGCTGATGCAACAGCAGGTGCATCACCATTCACAATAACCTCCCAAAGAGCATAATCAGTGTGAGTAAGATATTGCTCCATTCTCATGCTCCATAGATCATAGTCTCCTATTTTGAGTATAGGAAGTTTTAGTGCAGACACTGTTTGGGTAGTTTCTGACTGTGATTCCATCTTCTCTTTGATTATGAGATCTTGTGTAGATATAGTGTTCTTCTTATTCAGAGTTTCTCAACAAGCTCTGATACCACTTGTTGATCCCTTCTTGACAGATCTTACTTAGCTTGTTAAAGCTTAGTTATATTGGATAGATCCAAGACAACTATAGTAGAAACTAAGATTGAGAATATCACAAACTATGCGGAATCTAGTTTGCAATACTAAGAAGAACAATGAAACAGTAAAAACAAGATCTTTACTAAACTTTCAATATATTGAATACTATTTTGAATTACAAAATAGCTATAAATACTAACTATGATTGCTATGCGAACTATAAATACTAATATGAAAAACTGATATCTAGATCTATGCCTTAGGGTTCCTTTTATACACCAAGGAAACCCTAATGGGCTTACATAACGCGTCAAGTGATCATGCATATCTATTCCTAATATAACGCATGCATATCACTTTAGCGGTACTAACTATATAACAAACAGTACTAACTAACCGTACTAATAAACTGGCAGTACTAACAATTTGTATTGGCGGTACTAACTAAGCTTGACAGTACTAAGTCTTCTTATGACAGTACTAAGTTGAACTAGCAGTACAAAGTTGTAGAGGCCCTTAATTCCTAACAAATGGGATCACGATCATATACAATAGTCTTGGGAAACCCATGATTCTTAACCACAATTTCCATGAATAACTCCACTACCTTAGGAGCGTTAAAACTGGTAGGTAACGTTCCAAAGTGGGCATACTTAGAAAACCAGTCCACGACCATAAAAATAACTGTCAATCCTTTGAAAGTGGGCAACCCAGTAATAAAATACATAGACACTTCTTCCCAAACTGCCGTTGGAGTAGGTAGAGGTTGCAATAACCCTCTTGTTGCCTGCGTAGAATACTTAGTCTGTTGACACACTAGACATTTTCTGATAAAATCATCAACTGACTTTCGCATTCCTTTCTAATAAAATAAAGCAGATAATCTTACGAACATTTTCTTTGTACCCCCATGCCCAGCGCTCGGCGTGTTGTGGAATTCTGATAGCAACAAATTTTTGAGCTTAAACTCGGTTCCGATATAATAACGACTTGATAGAGCATCAGCCCTTGTTCACGTCGAAACTCATCCAGCCTCTCTTCTCTATCCAATTTCCCATGTAGCTGATGCAGCTCCTCCAATGTCTCATTTTCATTCTTTAAATCATTAACCAATCCTACTGAAGGCCGACTCATAGCCATAAATGACGCTGTGATCCCCTCGTCTTCTTCGTACATGCGTGACAGTGTATCCGCCACCTGATTCGGCACCCCTAACTTGTACTCGATAACAAAATCAAACCCCATAAGCTTCCTTACATATTTTTGCTGAAGATGCGTCTAAATAACCTGTTGCATGAGTTCCTTAATACTTTTATGATCCATGTGAATCGTAAAATGTGGTCCGATTAAGTATTGTCACAATTTGTAAACGGCCTCCACGATAGCAAACTATTCCTTATGATAAGTAGCAGCAATGCGCATACACGACCCCAATTTTAGGCTAAAGTAACTTAGCGGCCACCCTTGTTGTAGCAAAACAACCCCAATACCTTTAGATGACGTGTCTGCCTCAACTACAAAGGTATCATCAAAATTTGGAAGACCCAAGATTGGCGCATGAGACAACTGATGTTTGAGAGCATCAAAAGCTGCGGCCTCAACCGTACCCCACTTGAATCCATCCTTTTGGAGTAAGCATGATAATGGTGCCGCAATCGAAGCATAATACTTAATAAACCGGCGATAATATCCCGCAAGACCCAAGAACCCTCTTACATGATGCTGCGTTTTAATGTCCGTGCACGCACGGGGCTTAGACATTGTGTTTTTTTAATATGTGTATAATTTCTATTTTTTTCTATTTTATAAGTTATGTTATAGAGTATTATCAAAATCATATGAAGAGAATAGATTCATTAAATCTATTCTATATTATATTTGAACCATTGACCTCACTTTGGAAGGCTGATATTCTTACTGTTGGGTATGTAGTTGATATTGTACATGTTTTATGATTATAGTTGCATAAGTATGTCAGCTATACTTAAGATTCATGGTCATACATGTCCCAGTGAATCACTTACAAGGAGAGAATTTATGAATTGTGTTAGAGTGAAACCTTCATTTGGATAGATTGCCAACTCGGTTAAATCTCTCATCCCGTGGCTTGCATATTCCTTCGATTCTTTGTCCTCTATGTAATGCGGCCGCGTATTCCACATCTCGTATTTTTTTCTCTTGTCTTCTAGCACGTCAAGTTATGATCAAAGTTTGTCGATGGTGGGAGCTCGATCTCTTATCTCCTGGCTTGGATATTCCTTCGATTCTTTGTCCTCTTTGTAATGCGGTCGCGTAATCCACATCTCATATTTTTTTTCTCGTCTTCTAGCACGTCAAGTTATGATCAAAGTTTGTCAATGGTGAGAGATCGATTATACTCCTTTAAATTCCAACGTCGAGTGGCTTACCTGGTTAACCAATTCTCGTTTATCAAAACTCAAGAAGAAGATTCTCGAAGGCATATTCTATGTGACATGGTGGTTTATCGAAAAGTTCAAAAACCAATGTTTGTTTGGATCTACTCAACCTAGAAAGGACCTTATTTTTGATGATATCATCCAAAAGTCTTTTTTATGGATTTTTAATTGTTGTAAATCCAAGATTGACTGGGTCACTTGGATGCAGAATCCTAATTTTCTTTCTTGGTGATCCTTTCTAGCATCTTGCTAATTTTTTTTAATAAATTGACCGTTTAAAAAAAGCTCTTAAACTTTTTCATGTGCAATTGTTTTCAAATGGGTTTCAAAAGTATTCAAAATAACTTGACATGTAAAATATTGAATACTAGATTCAAGATCCTCTCGATGGGCGGCTAGCTTTAACATTCTTTAAAAGATAACATAAAAAGTAAAATGCTTGATAAAATCACGTTAATAACTACAATACTCAACGAAAAAACTAAACTCGTATATGAAATGTATATAGTCATGATATGCACTATTAATTAAGAGAAAATTATAAAATTGAGACCAAGTGACAACAAATGTTGTCAAAATATATTTCATACATAGATAAAACCTCTATACCGTGAACACAAAAGTTAACAATCTAAAGGAAAATTGACAGACAACAATCCAACATTAACATATGTTGAGATCAAGCAAAAGTATAAAAAAGAGAAGAAAAAAACTACTGTAATTCAATTCTTAGAGTTAATGTGAAAAAATGTAACTGGTGTAGTAAAGCCTTCTTTGTTGAGACAAACCTGAGATTTTTAAAAAAGTGTCACGTACCTTTTTAAGATTCTACGTTTCATCGCAATTACTAAACGAAAAAATTTCAATGAACACTTGCGAAGAATCTGGATCCCTTAGATATCTTTGAGACGGTATTAGCAGACTCCTCGTTGGTCGACTTGGCCATCAAACCACGTACAAATAATAGTTCAATAAAACAGGTGACTCGGATAAATAAACACACAATAATATACGTGATTGTCGTTACAACACGATACTTTACCTCGTTCTAAATACCTCAATGTCCGAAAAATCATCATTTAACATGCTTTCGTTGCCGTTATGCAAGAACAATTTTGTAACACGGAATGGATTTTATTCCGTCATTTGACCTACAAATCAGGAAGTACACTCTTTAGTCAAAACATCGTACGAAGATGCATTAATAAGAGAAACAATTACTATCTTAAGTCCTCATTCTCCCTAGATAAATCACAACTATTAGCAGTCCAACATTGATTTCAAGAAATCATTAAAGTGGTTCGCGGATGAACCCCATAAAGTACAACTAAGTTTCGTCCCGTATACCAATTCCTCTTATATACATTTTTTAAAGTAAAATGACAATTATTATTGACACTAAAAGGGGCATATTGAATCATTAATGACTTGCGCACATAGGCTATGAATAAAGCATCTTATCAATTATACGTTCTTTGTCCTTAGTATCTTTTTTTCACCGAAGTCTCATCTGAGGGAAGAGCACACATGGTATGCTGACCTTACCAGAAAACCTGTATTGCCAGTTCTTGGTAACTCTTAAATACTAAATTTCTCAATGCCTCAAAGTGGCAAAACTGTCTCACGCGTAAATAGCTTTCTTATTGTTGGGTTAACATATTACTTGCTATAAAAATAAAAAGAAATAGATAACAAAGCATCTGGGGTTAGCTAACCCTACCCAAGCCCCCCCCCATTATGACGGGCACTAAAACCCAAACCAATTGACCACTCACTCAACACATTTGACCTGCCTAATTTTAACAACTAAATATTTTGTGACGACAATCCATCTAAGATCTTGGTTTGACATTTCACGAGGACTTTCCGAACTAAAACACTATCAAAATTAGGCCCAACAGAAGAGTTACATGATACATTTTTTTATATCAGACACTAGGATTCAACTGGTTACAAAATAGAAAACAGTAACTATGAATTCCAAATGATATTTTTAAGATTTACCGAACTCCATTTATCCCAGCATTCTGATGGGGTGTTTTGATTTCTGTGTTCTAACAGTGCTCGTTTATTTTATGTCGATACCTGTAAGAAAAAAACAAAGATGATCAGCTTATATCAGCATAAAGGTCAACTCGTAATGTTGACTAATACAAAATGTAAAGCTTTACTACACGCTCGCATCAAAATGTAATGCTTCAATAATTATCATATACTGATAGTAAATAGAAAACAATTCGGCTTCTTGACCGCCTTGTAGAGATTAACGACAAAAAATATATAGGAGACCTTCAACAGACATTATGAATTGTTTGTTGCTTACCTCACAATCATCATCTTAAGGGAATATGTTGCATCAAATCTTTTTAGAGCGCCTTGTCACCCTCCTCATTTTGTAGTTGAAAACATGTTACCTAAAATCAATCTTTATCACAAAAAACATTATTGAGCATGTTAACATTCAAGTTAGTTTAGCAATGAATTACTAATAGATAGAATAGAAGATCATACGATATATTATCGTAGTTTGTTTATTGAATACTATATTAAATTACAAAATAGCTATAAATACTAACTATGATTGCTATGCAAACTATAAATACTAATATGAAAAACTGATATCTAGATCTATGCCTTAGAGTTCCTTTTATACACCAAGGAAACCCTAATGGGCTTACATAACGCGTCAAGTGATCATGCATATCCCATTCTAGATATAACCATGCATATCACTTTAGCGTACTAACTAGATAACAAACCTACTAACTAACCTACTAATAAACTGGGCAGAACTAACAATTTGAAATGGCGGAACTAACAAAGCATGACATTACTAAGTTCCTTCTATGACAGTACTAATTTGAACTATCATTAACACAAGTTGTAGAGGTGCCCTTAAATTCCTAACAAATGGGATCACTATGCATATACAATAGGTCTTGGGGAAAACCCAAGATTCCTTAAAACCACAATTTCCATGAATACTCCACTACCATAGGAAGCTTAAAACTGGTAGGTAACGTTCCAAAGTGGGCATACTTAGAAAACCAGTCCACGACCATAAAAATAATTGTCAATCCTTTGAAAGTGGGCAACCCAGTAATAAAATACATAGACACGTCTTCCCAAAACTGTGCCGATAGGAGTAGGTAAGGTTTGTCATAACACCTCTTTTGCCTGCGTATGAATACTAAGTCCTGTTGACACACTAGACATTTGTTGATAAAATCATCAACTGTTTTCGCGATCTCCTATTCGAATAAAATAAAGCAGATAAACTTACGAACATTTTTTCTAACTTGTACCCCGCCCCTATGCCCACGCATCGGCGTGTTGTGGAATTCTGATAGCAACAAATTTTTGAGCTTAAACTCGGTTCCGATATAATAACGACTTGATAGAGCATCAGCCCTTGTTCACGTCGAAACTCATCCAGCCTCTCTTCTCTATCCAATTTCCCATGTAGCTGACGCAGCTCTCCAATGTCTCATTTTCATTCTTTAAATCATTAACCAATCCTACTGCTGAAGGCCGAGACTCATAGCCATAAAAAGACGCTGTGATCCCCTCGTCATCTTCGTAATGTTAGCGAGACAGGTATCCCCATCCAGTTACACCTGATTCGGCACCCCTAACTTGTACTCGATAACAAAATCAAACCCCATAAGCTTCCTTACATATTTTTGCTGAAGATGCGTCTAAATAACCTGTTGCATGAGTTCCTTAATACTTTTATGATCCATGTGAATCGTAAAATGTGGTCCGATTAAGTATTGTCACAATTTGTATAAACGCCTCACACGATAGCAAACTATTCCTTATGATTAATAAGTCAGCAATGCGCAAACACGACCCCAATTTAGGCTAAAGTAACTTACGTCCACCCTTGTTTGTAGCTAAAACAACCCCAATACCTTTAGATGGACGTGGTCCCTGCCTCAAACTACAAAGGAGCTCATCAAAATTTGGAGAACCCAAGATGCCATGAGACAACTGATGTTAGAGAGCAACAAAAGCTGCGGCTCAACCGTACCCCACATGAATCATCCTTATTGGAGTAAGCATGATAATTTTGCCGCAAGTCGAAGCAAAAACATAATAAACCGGGATAAAATCCCGCAAGACCCTCCCAAATCGAAAACCCTCATACATGATGCAGCGTTTTAATGTCGTAGGCGACAAATTCACGGGCTTAGACATAGATGATTTTTTTTAATATGTGTATAATTTCTATTTTTTTTCTCAATTATATAAGTTAAGTAATAGAGTATTACAAAATCATAAGTAAAAAAAGATCAATAAATCTATTCTGATATTATAGTTTAGGAAACCATTAGACCTCACTTTGGAAGGGGCTCGATAATCTTACTGAAGGGTATGAAGTTTGATAATGTACATGTATTTATGAATATAGTGATTAGCATATGTATGTCATCTATACTAAGATACGAATGTGCCAACAAGTCCCAGTGAAACACTATACAAGAGAGAATTTGATGAATTGTGGTTCGATTGAAAACCTTAATTGGATTTAGATTGCAAACCTCTGGATAAAACTCTCATGCCCGAGGCTTGCATAGTTCCTATTGCGATTACGTTTTGATCCTCTATATAATTAAATAGCGGCCAGGTACGAATTCCACATCTCGTATTTTAGTTTTTCTCTTGTCTTCTAGCACGTCAAGTTATGATCAAAGTTTGGTCGATGGTTGGAGCTCGATCTCTTATCTCCTGGCTTGGATATTCCTTCGATTCTTTGTCCTCTTTGTAATGCGGTCGCGTAATCCACATCTCATATTTTTTTTCTCGTCTTCTAGCACGTCAAGTTATGATCAAAACTTTTGTCAATGTGATAGAACGTTATACTACTCCTTTAAATTCCAACGCGACAGTGTCTTACTGCTGGTTAAACCAATTCTCGTTTTTTTAATTATCAATACTCAATAAGAATATTCCGAAAGGCATAGTCTATGGTGACAGTGTGGATATAATCGAAAAGTTCAAAAACCAATGTTTTGTATTGTGATCTACCTCAAACCTAGAAAGGACCTTATTTTTGATGGATATCATCCAAAAGTCCTTTTTTATGTATTTTTATTGTTGTAAATCCAAGATTAGCTGGTCACTTGGATGCAGAGATCCTAATTTCGTTTTCTTTGGGGATCCATTCCCTAGCATCTTGGCTAATTTTTTTTAAATAAATTGACCGGTTTAAAAATAGCTCTTAAACATTTTCATGTGCAATTTTTTTCAAAGTGGTATTTCAAAAAGTATTCAAAAATAACTTGAACACTGTAAAAAAAAATGAATACTAGAATCAAGATCCTCTTCGATGGGGCGGCTACTTTAACATTCCTTAAAAAGATAACATAAACAAGAATAAAATCTTGATCAAATCACTGTTAATAACTACAAATACTCAAACGAAAAAACAAACTCGTATATGAAATGTAAAAACATGATATGCACTATTAAAAAGAGAAAATTTAATAAAATGTGAGACCAAGTGACAACCAAATTGTTGTCAAAATATAGTTCAAATACATAGATAAAACCACTATAATACCGTAACACAAAAGTTATCAATCTAAAGTGGAAAATGTTACAGACAAAATCCAACATTAACATAGTGTTGAGATCAAGCAAAAGTATAAAAAAAGAGAAGGAAAAAAACAACTTTATTCAATTCTTAGAGTTAATGTGAAAAACATTAACAGGTGTAGTAAAGCCTTCTTTGTTAGAGACAACCCTGAGAATTTTTAAAAAAGATGTCACGTACCTATAGTTAAGATTCTAGCGTTTCAAACGCAATTAACTAAACGAAAAAATTTCAATGAACACTTGCAAGAATCTGGATCCCTTAGATATTCCCCCTTTTTTAGACGGGGTAAAACAGCATACACCTCGTATGGTCGACATGGCCTAACTAAACCACGTACAAAATAATAGGACGAATAAAACCTGTGACCTCGGAATAAATAAACACGACAAAAAAAAACCGAGATTGACGTTACAAACTCGAAACTTTACCTCGATCTAAATACCTCAATGGTCCGAAAAAAAAAAAAAAATACATCGATTTAAACATTGGCTTTCGTTGCCCGTGTTATGCAAGAACAATTTTGTAACAACGGAAAGTATTTTATTCCGTCATTTTACCTACAAATCAGACGTACACTCTTGTAAAGGTCACAACATCCGAACTAAGATGCATTAAATAAGAGAAACAATTACATCCTTAAGTCCTCATTCACCCTAGATTAAATCACAACTAATAGCGTCCGACATTGATTTCAAGAAAATCATAAAGTTGTCTTGAGCGGTGAACCCCATAAAGTACAACAAGTTTCGATCCCCGTATACCAATCCTCTTATATACATTTTTAAAAGTAAAATTACAAGTTATTATTGACGACAAAAAGGGGCAAATTGAATCATTAAGACTTGCGCACATATGCTAAGAATCAAAGCATCTTATTCAATATAACGTTCTTAGTCCATAGTAATCTTTTTTTCACCCCGAAGTCCTCATCTGAGGGAAGACAGCACATGGATGCTGACCTTACCAGAAAACCTGTCTTGCCATTTTTCTTGTAATCTTAAATACAAAATTTCATCAATGCCTCAAAAGATGGCAAAAAACTGTCTCAACCCGTAAAATAGCTTTCTTATTGTTTGTTTAACATATTCTCTGCTATAAAAATAAAAAGAAATAGATAACAAAGCATCTGGGGTTAGCTAACCCTACCCAACCCATTTTGACGGGCTCTAAAACCCTAACCATTTGACCTCTCACTCAACACATTTGACCTGCCTATTTTTACACTAAATATTTGGTGACGACTAATCCATCTAAGATCTTGGTTGACAGTTCACGGACTTTCCGAACTAAACATCTATCAAATTAGGCCAAAAGAAGAGTTACATGATACATTTTTTATATCAGACACTTGGGATTCAACTGGTACAAAATAGAAAACAGTAACTATGAATTCAATATAATTTTATGATTACCTACTCCATTTATCCCAGCATTCTGAGGGTGGTTTTGGATTTCTGGTTCTAAAAGTGCTTGTCTATTTATATGTAGATACCTGTAAGAAAAAAGATGATCAGCTTATATCAGCATAAAGGTCAACTCGTAATGTTGACTAATACAAAATGTAGAGCTTTACTACACGCTCGCACCAAAATGTAATGCTTCAATAATTATCATATACTGATAGTAAATAGAAAACAATTCGATTTCTTGACCGCCTTGTGGAGATTAACGACAAAAAATATATAGGGACCTCAAAAGTCATTATGAATGTTTTGTGCTTACCTCACTATCATCATCTTTAAGGGAATATGTTGCATCTAATCTGTTTTAGAGCGCCTTGTCACCCTCCTCTTTTGTAGTTGAAACATGTTCCTAAAATCATTCATTATCACAAACAAACATTATGAGCATGTTAACATTCAAGTTAGTTAGCAAATGAATTACTAATAGATAGAATAGAAGATCATACGATATATTATCGTAGTTTGTTTATGCTGGCAAGCAGAGCCGATGTATGTTTTTGTAAAGCCTGTCCAACAAAGAATCAAGAAAGTATCATCCTATCCAATATTTAACACAAATGCACAAATATGAGTATAATTATATTATGTATTTCTTTAGAAATCAAATATTTCACCTTTTATAGCGTGTAAATGCTTACAGCGAGAAGAGGTTGACGATGACTTTTGAGATATTCGATAATCACATATCAGATAACAACATTCATAACCAAACACCCCATCAAAAATACACTTTACAGCAGACCAAACACCCCTTTAAACCTAGAAAAAACAATAGTAATACAAATTAAAATGGCAGTTTTGCAGCAAGCCCAAATACCAATGTATTTCTTTAGAAATCAAATATTTCACCTTTTATAGCGTGTAAATGCTTACAGCGAGAAGAAGTTGACGATGACTTTTGAGATATTCGATAATCACATATCAGATAACAACATTCATAACCAAACACCCCATCAAAACTACACTTTACAGCAGACCAAACACCCCTTTAAACCTTGAAAAAACAATAGTAATACAAATTAAAATGGCAGTTTTGCAGCAAGCCCAAATACCGTTTAGAACGTTAACACCAAAAAACTATACCCTTTAAACTAAAAATTTGTACTACACAAACCACCAGAACACTATATTAAAAAACTTATGTACCAAACGATCCTCTCGTATTCACAATCATTGTTGTCATCACAATCCCCTACACCCTCTAGCCACAATGTCTTCTGCATTCATCATCAAAACACTAAGAGTTGCTTAAATGTTTAAAATACGTGCTATCCAAACATCATAGTATGATATGATAATCGTATATTAAAAATAACTAATAAAAAAACAAAAATTAAAACTAACCTGTAACCTTAGAATATTAGATTCCGAAACAGAGTATGCCTTTCAAAATTGGGAGAGGGTTTATCAAATCGATTCATCATAGTGATTGTGTGTATGTTTGTGGTTAAATGAATATAAGATGTATGATTTCAGTATAATAATAAAGTTGGATTATATGTTGTAAGATACAGATTTAAGAATTCGATATAATAATCAAGTTGGATCATATATTGTAAAGGGTTTTGGTAAGTTAATTTGACTAATAAAAGTTTAGGGTGGGTTTAGGGTTACAAATTGGGGGCGTTGTATGATAGGCAGTGTTTGTTAATAGGAATTGATCGTACGGTTGTTAAAAAAATAAAAAACCACGTGTTTTTTGATAAGAGGTTTTGAGGGACAAACCTTCCTTTATATAAGAAGTAGATTATGTCTTAATAATATTATGTTTCAAATGGGTTTCAAAAGTATTCAAAATAACTCGAAATGTAAAATATTGAATATTATGTCTTAATAATATGATTGTGAGTGTTTATACAAGATTATTTAGATGGCATATTAAACTAGCTATTAGCTTATTTAGTAAAAAAAATCATTTGAGATGTTAATTTAAAACTAACCGTACTAACACTTTGTACTAGCAGTACTAACTATTACATTAGCAGTACTAATGACTTAAACTATTTCTTCTAATCTTCAGCAGCAGTAGTTTCTTCAATCATCAGTATTAACTTGAGACACCTTTATTCCCAACAATCCCAACTTCATAAGACCCATGAAACGTCCTTTCAACCACTCGTTTATACTTCAGTTGATCAGAATTCTGGTACAACAACTTCAACAAAAAACTGCTAATTGTCGATATCCTTAGAACCAAAGCTTCTAGGATACATCTAGCGTTTCAATTAAATTTGATCCGTTGAAGATACACGTTAAATAAGTAAGCACTTCTTCCTGCTTATGTCTAAGTTGCAAACAACCCCTAATCCGCTAAACACTTTCATTCAAGCACTCTAAATTGCTTATGTGTCATAAATACTCATGGGGGTGTTTGGATTAGCCTATTTAGCTGGCTTATGAAGCTTATAGACTGGAAAATGCTAAAATTTCAATCAAGTCCAATTCGCTTATATGTTAAATAATTAGTTTTAAATAAGCGATCCTAAACTAATTATCATTTTTAATAAGCACTTATGTGAGAGAAACCCTTTCTTGAAACTACAAATAGATAAAAAGAATATCATACCATAAGGCACCTTTGTTTTGATTCCGTTGACCTAGTGGAATCACTATCATTAATGTGCGATATGATTTATATAGACATGATGAAAGTACTTTTAATTTTTGTGCAATATACCTTCTAAGGTATTTCTTGTGGTTGAGCAGCAAGCATTACCTCAAGAGTCGCAGTCATCTACAAAGACGACATTTCAATCGTCACCTAACGTATGTCAAAACTCTTACATTGACATGTTGTCGTACGCTTTCATGTAAATGTGGGGAAATAAAAGATGGGTTGTCTCATGTTTAGGTCACTTTGCAGATTTCCTACGCTTATCATAGCTTTCAAAAAAGATTGCAGTCCTTATAACAAACTAAACCTCATTCCAATGATCAACCCAAAGCAAAAATAAGGAATCAATCTTAATCAAAGCAAAATTTACAGCTAATGTTATATATACTCTCGCACATATAAATTAAAATGTTAATGTTAACATAGTAGCAATTTGAGAGAGGCTTGTCCCAGTTTACAAAACACCATGAGTACTGAAATGTGTTTTACTAAATTGTGATTAAAACTCTACAACCTACCATCCAATTATCTCGAGCATCAAGGTCCACCAATAACTAATGGGAGTGGGTTTGGAACTTTTTAGGTTTTAGGTTTCTGCATTTGGGCTCAAACAAAACAATAATATTTTTAAAGAGACGCTTTAGGACACAAAAAACACTTTTTTTACCAAACATAAAGCTTAAAACTATACCTTAACATTCATGTCTTCTACTACCGGTGCATTTGTCGCCAACTGTGCGTTTGAGCTTCTGAACAAAAGTAACAAATATATCAAAAAAACACTTTTATTTTACCAAACATTAAGCTTAAAACTATACCTTTGCATTCATGTCTTATGCTACCGGTGCATTTGTCGCCAACTGTGCCTTAGAGCTTATGAACAAAAATAACAAATACATCATCAAATACAACAATGAAATAAGTTGCCAAATCAAGAGAAGGGTGAACGACGAACCTAGTAATTGGCATATCCGCCTATATTAAGTGGCCTTGAAATATCCAAATGGGTTCGAGCAGCCACTACATTGTGATTGTGACCAAAGGATCGATGTTTATTCTTTCACCTTTTACAGAGAATCATATGGAATTAATAAATAGTTTAAAAAATTTGTCAAATTTACTACAAACAGGAACCTAAAATAAAAATAAGAAATCAATCTTAATCGAAGCAAAATACACATCTCCGCCTCTCATGAATACACCCAATAAACAGGAACCCATACGAACTACCAAAAAAATCAAAAGTTTATAAAAAAAATTAAAATTTATAAAAAAAAACTGAAATTAACAAAACCCTCAAATTATGACAAAACCCTAATTTAAAGAATCAATTTTTATATATGCATAGTTATAATTTGATACCTTTTTTGTGTTTATGGCTTTGTTTAGCGAAGCAATATACAGAATGCTGAGACTAATCTCATCTTCTTCCTTATCGTGGTATCTGAATCTTATAATTGTTGCTTCAAAAGTTTGAGTTATGGATCAGAAGAAAGCTTTGAGATGGATGTTGATATAATGGGGCGGTGGAATAATTGTTCACATGCCCTAACAGTTGAATACTTTGCATTCTTGCTTCTTGTCGTAACTGGAGAATGCTTCACATCCCTAAAACTGAAAAGCATATCCAATTCGAGGGCAACTGCAGTTTTAAGTCTTAAACACGCCCTATTAAATTTAGGGGACTGAGTCTTATACCTGTAAACATTTATTGTTCTAAAACTGTTAGAAAACTTGAAGGACAAGCAGTTCTAGAGACTCGTGAATACCAAAACGCTTGCAGCTTCAATGATAGGACAAATTGAGAGGCTAATCTTGAAGACGAATGGTAAATGATGGATCATTAACACATCAGCAAATTGAATGTGTTCAATGAGAGAGCAAATGAAGAGGCTAATCATCAATACGAATGGTAAATGCTCAATCTTTAAGATAGCAAATTGAATGTATATAAACTGGATCTTTTATAATATAAGGATACATGTGAGATAGCAGTAAAACACGAACATGTAACTTAATATGACTTTAAATCACATAATTGTTTTGATTAAGTGCTTTCCTTTGGGCCAACACTAACTTCGACAATTAGGTAGTCATAAGTATGACCGTTCATTCACTTAACTGTTTTAACCAGTAGCCTTCCTTTGGGCATGACAACTAGTTTTAACAATCAAGTAGTCACAAGACATGTTAAAATATATTACAAACATGTCAAATAATGTTCTTTACTAATTAAATCATTATGAAAGGAAAAACACCACAAAACTCATTGTTCAAAACTTATAAATAAGTTAGCAGTCATGCAGGGCCGTCTCGTGAATTTTTGGGGCCCTGTGCTAAAATTACGCTACTATGTTTCTTCAGCGTAGATATACTCAAAGCCATTAGTCTAGTGATAGGTGCTACGGGTATCATTCAAAACGTTGTGATTCAAGTGTAGTCGGAGACATGTATGAAATAGCGATATAGCGTTTGAAAAAAGTTACCTTACACAAATAAAAACTTAAAAGAAAAAAATGAAAGTGTTTTAAGCTGTAAAAGCTATAATCGCATATTTAGTATTGTATAAACCTTAACGTAGTTGATCATTCCTAGTTAAAATAACTAATAAGGGCTGAAACTGTTAAAGTTGTAAACTCCTTACACTTATTCAAAAATGAAATATATAGCTAAGGCAAAGTTGTAAAAGCTATAAACTTTAGAGGGCCAAAAGTGTAGTTTTTATCTTTCATCTTATTTTCTTCAAAAAATTCATATACAGATGCGTTTTCCACACACTCTTATCAATTTAACGCTAGAAATCAGATTATATCAGCCTTTAGGTCTAAAATCGTGGGGGGCCTTCAGAATCGGGGGCCCTGTGCCATCGATCACCTTGCACATGCTCAAATCCGGCCCTGCAGTCATGTAATGTTTCTTTCTAAAACATAATGTAGAATACTCTCGATTAAATTGTCCATAAATTATGACAAGATTGAGATTCTTTGTTTTGAACAAAACATGATGGTCAAATATATTACATTCATAAAAAAACTTATGCCAATTAATAAAATTTAATATTTTTTTTTTTGAACGGCGATATTATTGCAAAAAACCACTAGCAAGAAGCTAGAATTACAAGAAAATAGTGTTGGGATTTTTTAACCAATCGTTCCAACCGAACAAATTGTTACCCCTATAACGACACCAAAGAAATGATTTACATTGTAACTCGTCAAAAAATAACACCTTCTTTGGAGTGCTATCTTTGAAAATCTTGTTGTTTCGAAACCACCAAAGGAGCCACCAAGAGATATAAAAAACACCTTCCAACATCTGCTTGTTCTTCTTAGGCAATCGCACGGAATCAATCCACTCAAGCCATTCGTCATAAGAGTCGCAATCTTCAAAGGGCACATTCCACCAGCAAGCAATAAGTTTAGATACATCACGAGCCATTCGACACGAGAAAAATAAATGACCCGAGGTTTCCACGCCCACTTTACAGTTAACACATATGATCGAATCTATGAGAATTCCACGACGGGAAATATGATCGAATATTGGCTTAAAGTGTAACAAAATAAGTGTCACATCTCTTAATAAAAGCTTGTATAAAAATGGCAGAATAGGAGATCTTAATCATCATGCCATGTATTATATAAAATTATTTTAGATTGTATTCAACATTATTTAAATCAAAATAATCTTGTGACATGTATCATATAAAAAGTTTACACGTTTATCTAATATTATTTCTCCATAGTTAAAAAGACAAACATTTAACTCTTTTTAGTCGAAATTAAAAAAAAGAATACAAAGTATGACATTTGATTTCTCATACAGAGAGTTCGTAAGTGATGGCCATAATATCATAAATGATGGCCATAATATCATACATCACATATTGATTAATTATCCCAAGAAAAGTATAATCATAATATGAACGATCAAATAACATTAAGCATAGCATTAAAAACTTACTTGATCCGAGAAATGAGATCATCATGAACGAAAAACATCGGTAGGATAGAGATCTTCTACTTAATCCTCTCTTATTAGTGATGGATCATAATGTTTGTGTGTATTTTTATGCGATTAATAATCATTTATTTATAAGAGAGGTCAAGCAGGATAAACTTTTACTTATATAATGATTATGAAAGTATTTCCATAATACATTACCTTTTTTTTTTTTTTTTTGAACGGCGAATTTTATTAAGAAAAACTAGAATCCCACCCAACGACAAATGTTTACGAAGAACAACCCAGCCACGTCACATCGAAAGAAAAACATGCTGAACAGCCTCCATACAGCATTACAAAGAGGACAAGAATGGGAATCCACCAAAACACCTCTACGGCTAAGATTACTCTAGTAGGTAACCTATCACACGAGCGAAGCCAAGGAAAAAACATTAACTTTAATGGGAATGAATTTTACCCATCTCGTTGAGCAACATCCGACGAATGAGAAACAAGTCATCAATAAAGTTTCTGAGGACTTTAACCTTGAACTCTCCAATCTCCCGACAAATCACCAGTCCACCTGAGTCTTGTGAAGACGAGAGGACAACCTAGTTACATAATTGAAGAAAGGTCATCCCACCTGTCTGCCTAGCTCAGCTCCCCATCACGCACGTCCCGCGAAAAGAAGCTGAGACCGAAGAAGCGCTCCTTTTATTTACCACCACAATCCCCTATCCAATTCGAGATCAAACAAACGTGAAACTGAACACAAAGAGGGGCATTCAGCTAACCCATATATCATACCAAAAACTCCGTTACAAGACCCGTCCCCAATATCTCCGCTTCTAAATTCGAAGACAATACAACCAGAATCATTCAAAGATTTTACTTCACGTAAAAAATAGAGCACCAAATCGAGGCTTATCGCTCACAAAAAGATGAAGACAAACTTTGAGCCATAAATCGCTGAATAACTTTTTACACCGATAAAGAGCCATCGCCAGAAATGAAGCGCCACAACCCACTTCAAACAAAAAGAGCCACGATCAACGCGAAGAAACTGAGACACCCAGACCAAAACCGTTCAGATTGGACGCTAATGAACATGTCCCCAAAGCTACCCAAAAATCTTCTATGCCGAAGAATCAACACCGTTGAAGAACTTTACTATGATAGATTCCATAGTCTCACACGCCTTTTGGAACCTTAAAGATTGACATATAATAAATTTGGAGAGGCCCCAAGAACGGATTTATGAAGGGTCCAATCTTCCGCCTATGGAAATGGTTTTTAACCTTCCGTTTAGATAGACCGGGCTTGGAGTTTGTTCAACAAGCCAACCCAAGCCGATTCCGAACAACACTCCCAACCCGACACACCAAGACCACGAAAAGGAGTGATTCAAAACACACACCAAGTTGTCTACTACTAAGAAACTTGACTTTCTTGCCAATAAATATAATTATCGCATTGCCTTTAGTGTCGAAGAAATTTTAACATGCTTCTAAAGAAAAAAATAACAATATAATTTTAGCTGAGTGCCTCATAACGTTCCTTTCGCTTTCCCTAAGATGTTTAGAGTAGTTGTATGTGGGTTTTTATGTGTATAACTATGTGGGTATAAAATGGTGAACACAAACGTAAGGTGCTATCGAAAGGATCCAGGACTCAAAGTCATCAGGTGCGCATATTTGTTTTACGAGTATAAAAGGAATCAGAATGGATTAAAAGATAGGATTTTGTTAAAACTAGTAAACAAATTAAGGTGACATGTATTTCTTTTGACATATTTGTGAAATAACTTAATAAAACATGTATTTATGTGACACACAATTCTGGACCAATTTTATTTTCGAGAAATCAAGTTTTTTAACTAAAATTTACACTAGTCAACAAACATCCATCGGGTTTCTGTGGACCACGAAAACCCCTTATAGTGTCACTTTGGTTATAACAAAATGAATGTATAGAATGAATGAAACATATCATGATAGATGTCCTCTATAAAACTTTGAAAAAGATTTTAAATCCGCCCCAATAAAGAACTTGTTACGAATAGACTCCATCTCTTTAAGGACTCCTTTAGGAGCTTTAAAAATAGACATACAATACAAGGGCGAAGCACCAAGAACCGACTTCAAAAGAGTAAGTCTACCACCTATAGATAAAGTTTTAGTTCATATAAATTGGAATTAGTATTATGTTATTGATTTCTAAGATTTTATGTAGTTAAAGAAATAACTATATAACTACTTTGTTTCTTGAAAATCATTAACTTGTATAAGTTCTTAAACTTTAATTTTTTATGCATGTATACGATTTAGATCTTAACTTGTGTAATTCGTGTCTCCGTGCATATATACTGTTTAAATCTTAACCTGTGTAATTTTTTAATTTTTTTATGCGTAACTAGTCATATATCCTCGTGCACGCACACGGTTTTGGCATAAATTTTACGTAATTAATATGTTTTGAAATAATCCACAATACATCTACATCTTACTCTTATATGAAGCATGTATACCAAGGCTGTCAAGATCGCAATCCCACCTGGGATCGTTTTTGTCTTTGCAAGATCGAGATCGTAAGATCGGATCGAGATCGTAAGATCCTACC
>BQNB010110410.1:0-22563 GCA_026074375.1 Tanacetum coccineum | reverse complement strand
TATCTACTCTCACAAAAATATCTAATTTCTAATCTATCTTTTTTTTCTCATCTCTCTCTCTCTTCTCTCTCTCTCTCTCTAAACTAACTTCTCTTTTCTAGTTCTTGCTTCGATTCGTGGATCGACATACGAAGTGAAAGTGTTAATCAGGATCCTACAAACTATAAGAGAGGTATAAGGAGGGTCGATCATACAAACTTCGACCCGAAAGGAGAAGGTTTTTAGAAGCTTCGCGCTTACCCGCTCCTCTGCTTCTTTGTATGTTTTCTAGAGAGCTACCGTGCACTTTTAACTATCGGAACCAAAAATATTTTTCTTTGATTAATTTTTCTCTTTCATAAAATCCAAAAATAATCTTCTTTTCCTCTATCGTTTAATTCTTATGGCATCACTTGACTATCATCATTGTATTTATTATAAAAACCGGATGGATGATGATCAGTATTGTTGTTTACTATGTTTTTGTGCGTGGTGTGGAAGTAAGTTTGATAATGGATTTTGTTCGAAATGCAATTTTAACGCTTATGAGCCAAATCCAAATTCTTTTAATAATCCTCCAAATTTTTTCTACCACTCACCACAGCCCCAGACATACTCTTGTGAGTTATGTGGGAACGATTGTCACTATGGTTATGATTATCTACCTCAAGTTCTGTTTGTCTACAATCAGGACCCATGTTTCAATCAAAACTTTGATAACAATTATTTTCCACAAAATCCACCAAGTTATCCACAACAATATCTTTGTTGTGAAAACTACGGGGGTCCTCATGAGAGTTTTCAGTGTCAACCGATGAATCAAAATTACTATGAACCTAATCTTTGCTATAATTTTAATTCTTCTGGTTTTGACCAATTCCGACCCCCGCAGTATTCCGTCAATGATCAACCTCCTTAGGAAACGAGTATGGATATGTTGCTAGCTATGGAAAAACTAATAAAAGCTACGCGAACCTATTTGAATAATAATGATCAACCTCCTAAAGAAAAGAGTATGGCTGTATTGCTAGCTGACGAGAGAATTCTTAAAGCTATGCAAACTTTGGAAGAAAAACCAGAAAGTATGCAAGAATTGCTACTTCAATTTTCTAAAGATTTACAAACTCTTGATGAAAATTCGAATCAGCTAAAGCAGGAAGAGCAGGAAGCTAAAGTTAGTTCTAAATATTAGAAGCCTCCTATTTACTACGATGATGATGATGATGATGATGATGAGTATTCTATTCAAGTGAGTGAGTTTTATAAGAATTCCCCTATTGCAATCACACCCGTCTTACCGACCATAGAGCCCGAGGACTCTCTAAGTATGGGGGACGAGCATCTTAGCACTATTCTTGAAAAGGAATTGGACAAAGTTATAAAGTCTAGTGTTGAGAACCTTGTCCCAATCCCAAGTGAGTCCAAGGATTTAATCGATTACGAAAGTGAGTGTGATATGCCCGTTTGTGATGATTCTTCTTCTAAGAATGACGGATTAGATGATATCGTTTCTATTCCACCAGGAAAAGAAATTGATCACTTAGATGCCATACCCGATTCAGTGTAATCTTTGCTTAATCGTGCTAATTCAATAATTTTTCTTATCAAGGAGTTCGCCGGTGAACTCGCTCCTATCAATCCAATTCCACCAGGAATTGTTAAAGCCGATTTAGATCTGGAAGAAGATATTCATCTAATTGAAAATTTGTTGAATGATGATTCATCTCCTCACTCTCTGGAAGAACTTAATTCTGAGATTCCTAATGCTATTATTGAATCATTCTCCCCATCTCCTATCCCCGTCGAGGATAGTGACTCTCTTATGGAGGAGATCGATATATTTCTTGCTTTGGATGACTCGATACCACCGGGTATTGAGAATGACGACTATGACTTGTTAGCCTCAAAATATTGAGTCGAACAAGGAAGTTCGTTCATTATATTAGGTCTCGGTCACTTAATTAATTATATGTTGTAATAGGCTAGACGAGTAAAAGGGCTTATTTAGTCATCTAATATTGTATGTGTAATGGGCCTAAGCCCAAGTCAATCTCAAGCCCATCCCACCTAGAAAGCCCATGGCTCATTAGGGTATTTAAACCATTTTCCACTATGGAAAATGGTGTTAATTCTCATTTGTTCATTTTCTCATTTGCAAGAATTAACCAACTCTTATTTTACTCTCTCTAAAATTCTCTCCAACCTCTCTCTACAATTCTTATCATTTTTCCTCATCATATTTTCTTGTTCATATTGGTGAAGTGAAGGTGATTTTGGGTTCCGACATTTGGTATCACTCGCCACGGGTGGGTTTAGTGATTTGTTTTGTGGTCATTTTTTTTGAGCTTATTATTCGGCATATTTGTTTTTTGTTTTGATTTGGCTTATTTTGTTTGTAACACTTAAATGGTTATCACATTTTCGGTCTGGGCTTATTATTAGTATCTTGAGTTTGACAAGCAAATTTGACAACACGTTTCCTTGTATTGAGTTCTTTATTTTCACCTTTTTTTTTCTTCTCTTCAGCTTGATTTTTTTTTCTTTCTTATCTTTGTGTCTCAAAATCTACGTATCTTATTTGGTTTTTGTGGTTATCTCGTTCGTTGCTTATTTGTGTTTAAAAGAACTTCTTTCAAGCTTCTTTCCAAGCTTATTTTAGCTTTTTGGTTGGCTTATTTCAAGTGTGGTCCTCTTGTGGTCCTCAACGGTTTGAAAAAAAAAGGAGACAAGATCCACATTTTTAGCTTCGTTGTACATTAGGGTTTGTTGGTTTCGGTAAAAAGACAACGAGAAGGATGTTAGTACACTTTGTTGTTTTGCAAGCCGAACTAGTTATATTCCTTGGAGCACCGAACTAGTCACTTGCCAAGGTAGAACCGATCTAGTCTCAAGACAAGGCAACCGATCTAGTAGATTTCAAGACCCGAACTAGTCACTTGTCAAGTGTGAACCGATCTAGCAAATCCTTCATCCACCGAACGAGTTTCACTCTTTGTTCACCGAACGAGTGAAATTCTAAGAAGAACAGAACGAGCAAAGTTTAAATCAACCGATCTAGTTTTTTATATACGAACCGAACTAGTTGTTTTACTTGAGAACCAAACGAGTGAAATTCTAAGAGGAACCGAACGAGCAAAGTTTAAATCAACCGATCTAGTTTTTTATATACGAACCGAACTAGTTGTTTTACTTGAGAACCAAACGAGTGAAATTCTAAGAGGAACCGAACGAGCAAAGTTTAAATCAATCGATCTAGTTTTTTTTATACGAACCGAACTAGTTGATTCTTTGAAAACCGAACTAGTAAACACCTTTGAGGAACCGAACTAGTTCTATACACGTTTAAGTTTTTTTTCGGTTTTACGGTTTCACGTGTCGTTCAACGACGAGACTTATAACATATACCGTTGTGATCGTGATTCTTTTTCGATCAACGTGGTATATTTATTTTCTACCGACGATAAACGTATCACTCCGCGAGATCAAATTTACAAACGTTAGCATTTTCTAAATTTAAAATGAAAGAGATGATGTATCAGGAGGGAAAACGTGTGTTTTATTAATTATAATTCGAATTTTACACTTTAAGCCCCTCAACTTCTAAACAATATTCATATTTAACATTTAGATTTTAATTAGTTTACTATTAACCCTTTGTTTTTTAAGCAAGATTAAATATAACCTTTTACTTTCAAACTTTTTCATTTTTTTTCACTTTTAAACTTTTAATTTTTGTTATTTTTTAGTTTTACATTTTAGTTTTCAAAATTTTCAATTTTAGCCCTTTCGTTGTAAGAAATTTCCCTGTTCATCGTTTTTGCTCAACAAATCGTTAACGAAAGTTCAAGTTCTTCAACGATTTCAACAACAATTAATCATTGTTTTACGGTTTCTTCTTGATTTTGTAAAATCCCGCGAAAGATACGATTCTTTTCTCGGTTTTAATCAAAGATTTGTAAAATCCCGTGAACGTTAATTGATTCAAATCCACAACAACAATCACTTTACCTGCTTAAGATCCTACAAATCATTTTCACTTCACAATTCACGGTAAAATGGAAACGAAAGATACTTTATCTTCGTGTTCTAATTCGGAAGAACAACAAATGCAACAAATTCAAGACAAAGCAAAAGAAAGTTGCATGGTATCTTTTCGACAACTTCATTCACACCTCAAGCTTCTTTCAAACAATGACTTAGAAGGAACTCGAACCGAGTAATTTGAACGTGCATTTAGTCATATTTTTGGTGAAGATGTTGGACAATTCACAAGACGTTCTCTCAGAACATGGATACACTGGAACAACAACTTACCAAAGAAACTATTCTTGAGTCCAACTGCCAGAATGCCTTTAGAGTGCTCAAGACACAATTTGAGAAAATTTTCAGCTCCGTGCTAATAAAGCCTTCAAGTTTAGATGGTATGTATGCAAGAAAGGACTTCCACGCATATACTAGCATGGAACCTCAACTCTTCAAAGAAATAATACTCAAAAACTTTGATTTCATTGAAGATTATATGCTCAAAACAATCATTCATGCACAAACGATTCAGAAAAGGTTGGATGACAAAAAGTTGCAGATTCAAGAGTGCACAGTTCAAGAAGTTAAAGCATTGGATGCTATTTCAGAAGACAAAGCAAAAAAGAGTTGCATGGTATCTTTTCGAAAACTTCATTCACACCTCAAGCATCTTTCACACGACAACTTAAAAGGAACTCGAATCGAGTCTGGATTCAAACGTGCATTTGCAACACTCTTTGGTTAAGATGTTGAAACTTTTATAGGCACAATGTTCCTAAACGTGGATCAATTAGAAAAGCAACTTGACAAAGAAGAATTTCAAGAGATTGGATCCATGGCTTCTTTTAAAGTACTCGAGACACAGTTTCAGATGTTCATCAAGTCACGGATGTATTTGGATGATGAATTTGTTGTAATGACACGCAACTACTTTCTCCAATACACTCAACTTGCGATTCCAGAATTCCGTGACACACTGATCCAACACATGGAATCTGTTAAGAAGTCGATTGATGAAAGAGCAAAGCATAAAAGAGAGTATGACATCAGGGTGAATGAGAGACAGATTCAGACAACAGAGCAAGATACAAGCAGCAGATCAGGGAATGATGCACATGCTGATGATGCAGATATCAGACCCATATATGATGAAGAGCCAATGGCTGAGGTACAAACAACTGCTGAAATCAATATCTTTGCTACTGGACAACAGCATACTGAGCAACCTGAATTCAATAATGAAGGAAAGGTTGACCAGAATGCTGAACAATGTCATGACACATGTCCTTTGCCTGCTAAATTAACTGATAACCAGACAACTGAACTCTCAAATCAATCTCTTGAATCTGAAAATATTCGTCTCAAAAAGACCGTTGCCCAATTTCAAAAAGATTTTTTAAGAATGGAAGCACATTGTGTTAATCTTGAACTTAAATATCAAAATCAAGCTTTAAAAGAAGGGCAACATGGTCAATTTTTGAAAGTAACAAGTAATGAAGCCAAGGTTAAACATGACATAGATGTAATTGAAACAATAAACATCGAATTGGAACATAAAGTGGCTAAGTTACTTAAGGAAAATGAGACTTTGAAAAGGCATTACAAAGAAATGTTTGATTCTATCAAGACAACGAGAGCTAAGAACATAGAACACACAACTTCTTTGATTGCAAATAATGATAAATTCAAAGCTCAACTTCAGGAAAAAGGGTTTGCAATTGCAGCATTAAAAAATGAGTTAAGGAAATTAACAGGAAATAGTGTGAATACTAAGTTTGCAAAATCGTCAATCTTAGGGAAACCGGCTTTACAACCACGTAGAAACCAATCAGTTGTTAGACAACCGACTGCGTTTAAGTCTGAACGACCTAGTCTTTCAAAGCAACGGTTTGCCTCCCAAGTTGATGTCAATAACGATTTGTCAAAACCAGTCACTACACATTATTTGCCTAAGGAAAGAGAATCTGCTGTTGCAAAACCTCATCACATGATTGCACCTGGCTCATCTAGGTATAGCTCAAATGACATGGTTCATAATCACTACCTAGAGGAAGCTAAGAAAAAGACACAAGAAAGCAGTAGGAATTCAGAACCTAGTGTGATGCCTTCTGCTAGATCACAAAGCACAGCAAATAGTAGCAAACCAAAACCTAGGATCAATAACCAAAAGTCTAGGAATTGGCCTGCATCTAAGAGTAGTTGCGTCACGACAAAGACTGTGCCCATAGCAGAACACTCTAGGAATTCTAGAAATTTTTCTGACTCCAAACATTTTGTTTGCTCAACATGTCAGAAATGTGTCTTTAATGCCAATCATGATTCTTGTGTAACAAAATTCCTGAATGAAGTCAACTCACGTGCTAAGGTTCCATCCAATAAGACAACAAAAAGATACATACCCGTAGAGCAAACAAGTCTTGCAAAGAAACCAGAAAGACAGATCCCAAAAAGACACAGGTCTTCAATCAAAAAGACTTCTGTTGTCCATGAGAAAACAATGACTCCTAGATCTTGTCTTAGGTGGAAATCGACGGGTAAAATTTTCAAGACAGTTGGTCTTAGGTGGGTTCCTACTGGAAAGGTATTCACCTCTAGCACAACCAAGGTTGACAGTGAACCCACAAATGGTTCAAATGACGATATCACGAACCAGTATGCATGCAAACAAACTCTCGATGTCAGTGCAGTACACTTAACATACACAGGTAACATCTTAAATCCTATAAAGGGAAGGACTCCGAGTTGGTTGCTGAAAAAGACTAATATCTGAGAAACCCCCAGTGCTTCAAGGAATTTCATCTGAAGCCATAATCAATGACGTCTGTTCACAACATTCAGGCCTCGCTCTTATCCACGCAAATGACTTCTGATCATACGTTTCAGAACTCGGAATTCCCGACCCCACAGGCGATGAACTGTCACGTTCAAATCTGTTTCCAAAAGTTGTTCCTCCACAGACAATAAAAAAAAAAAAAAAAAAGACAGCTACACACGACAAAGTTGGAAATTACAATTTCACCATCCACATAACAATGCCTGATGGTCAACATGTATTTTTTATAAAAAAAAAAGAAAAATACAAAAATATAAAATTTCAAAAAGAAAATACAAAATCAAAAAATCAGAAAATGTTTCAAAAAATATTCTTCTCGACATGTCTCTTGGAATCGATAACATTTACGTACCTAGAAATGTTGATTAATATCGACACGGGCGTGTAAATGAAGTTCGAACAGGAGTTTCAAATGCTTTCAAAACATGTCATTTCTAAGTTTTCTTAATGGCTTATGTGCAAATATCAGTACGTAACCCGGACTTCAAATAAAGGAAAGTTTATCTATAAAGATAACTTATCCTAACAACGAGAAATTCAACGTTTCTCGGTCTTGAGCTGTTCTTACAAGACATTTAAAGTTTTGAGCTCAAGAAAAAGGATAGTGTACGCATAAGTGCGCTTACCCTTAGAGTTGGAAGAGAAGTCTTCTAACATAATGTTTTTCAAAACGTTGAACACAGTTTTTCAAGAATTTCTCACTGACAATTCATAATCTTTCAAAATTGTGTGTTCAACACTCCATCTTTCAAGGGGGAGTTTTTCGAAAAACAAAGTTTAATGAGTTTGGATACATCATCTCACGACCATTCTTATGTATTCAAACCATTCCCAAAAAGTCTCTTAATAACAACAAGATAATAATGACAATTCAATAGAATGATAGTTATAAGATGACTAAGTGTTCAACCTCAATTTTATATCGATTTTACAACTTGGTATCATTTTTATTGGTGTCAAACATATGTAAAATTGAGGGGGAGCAAGAAGACACAGTTCCAAATAATTCATGCTAAGCTTCAACATTTTTCCCCATGGCCTTTTCAAGACAAATTTTAATCACACAGTATTTCAAAATCTAAGTGACTTAGAATTTAAAATAAGGGGAGAAATGTAATCAAAATGTGATCTAAAAGACTCAAAGTGCTATTAAGAAACGGTTTCATGGTTCGATCTCATACCCTACAACATCTTATTTCACGACGATTCTGAAGACATAAGGTGGTAAGGTTAGGTTTTTGTCCTATGATCCAACCAGAACCGGAGGGATCTACCCAAGGACACTTCATAGTTAGAAATAGCAGTCCTTAGGTATGATTGGAGATGAATGTGTATAAGGGAAGAATGCCGACTAAGATTGAGCTAACACTGGAACAATCACAACAAGGTGTTAGTAATGACGTCTTGGTAAGCATTGAAGGGGTTGAAGAATTAAAAAGAAATGTATGGATAAAGGGTGAAAAGAAAGAAGCCCTCCACACAACTTAGGCAGAAACCAGGTCAATACATATGCTGTCAGAATCACAATGTTGATTGCTGAAAATAAGACGACTCATAGACCCATTGATCCTTGCACAACCTCCCCAGGCATTTTTTTTTTTTTTTTTTTCGAGTTTCTCTCAAAAGAAACTTGTCTCATTTTCATGAGATACATTGACTACTATGACTTTTCTCACAGTTAGTTATTTAATAGTGAAAAGAGTGCAGTCCTCCAGCCTCCGATTACTAAAAACCAAAATGCACTAATCGAGTCTAGAGCCAAGAGATCATCAAATAAATCTCATTAGGACACATTCCATGACAAACACTTATTGAAAATCAACTAGTTCACAAGCTGTCAACAAGAGTCCTACGCATTATTCTTGTGATTCTGCCAGAACATCCGAGTAATACTACGTACTCACAATGAAGAATAAAACTAGCTTGAGTCCAGCTCAAACAACTATATGGTAGTGACTTGCGAGATTCTTTATGAATCAAACTTGTGTCATCTGGAAAGAAACGATGGTGAGATTCAATGTAAATCAAACTTATTCCAGGAAATGATTGACGGCTTAATCAGAAAAAATAATAACTATCTGATTTACTCTTACCGTGTTGTCTGCTTTGAGACGTTCCGGTAATAAGAACTAGAAAGCATGGCAAATCTAATACATATGTGTTAGAAGATCCTACACTTTGAGCTGGAAACCCTGTCAAGGAGATTCTTTGAATCTACCAGATCACAGGTACAATATTTATACTGTAAAATGGTCATACGAACCGGAGGTTAAATCTAACCACATCTAATGAATGACAAAGCCATATTCGTCCACACGCTTTATTGCTAACTGTTTTATTTCAGGATACATAAAGATCGAGATGGTGAACCCATCCCACTGAAGTCAAGATTCATATCACATGCCATGCTCAACTACAAAGATATTCTATAAGCAATCAAATTCAAGAAATCATGAAAGCTCAGAATTAAAGATAAAGACCTTTTTCAGAAACTCTGAATACAAATCTTCCTTCAAGATATCAAGTCTATCAAGTGAGATTGATAGCAAGCAATCAAACGAATCAAAGAAAGAGCATGTTAGTCAAGTACAAGATCGTAAGGTGCAAAAGAGATCAAGATGGAAGGATAAGATTTAAAGATCACGAACGGAAAGATTAGAGTCTAAAGAACAATAATAGGCTCAAGATCAAGAATAACAAAGCATGAAGGAACAAGCCTACAAGCGTAGACATAGACAAAGATCACAGAGCTTAGCGACAAAAGCAAAAAAATCTCATGGTCTCACGAAGATTGTCACAAAAACTCAACTTCGTAGGGAGATTGGTTTAGCCTCAAAATATTGAGTCAAACATGGAAGTTCTTCATAATTTATTTAGGTCTCGTCAGTAATAATATGTACGTAGAAATAGGCTAGAACGGGTAACGGGCTCTATATTTTTTTTATTTTTTGTAATCTAATCGGTCACGTTAACGGGCAAAAAGCCCAAGTAAACCCGAGCTCGCCCGTAGAATTACTAAAGCAGTACAAGCCTTTAGTATTAACTATAACTACCCCTCTCCCAATGATGGAGAGGGTGTTGTCTCCATTTGTTTCACACTAATGCAACAAATAACGATTCACGATTTTTCTCTCTTGTTTCTCTCTCTAAACATTCTCTAAAATTCATTATCATCTGTCTTATCTTTAATTTCTTGTATCGAATAATGAAGTGAAGTTTCCCTTGGTCACTGCATTATGATGGTGTTGGTGGACTACGATGGTGACCCGAGTTACCAGAGCGGCACCCCAACACCCCCCAGAAAATAGATATGCGTGTGTAGTGGGGCTATTTAAATGAGATGAAAACCCTATTAAGGTAGTTATATACCAAAAATATAAAACAAAGTGTAAATTGTAGGAATATGGAGGACTTGGGTAAATATTACTAGAGGGGTTGGAAAGGTAATTTTTGTAAAATAGTGGTTCGGGACTCGTTTATGCTAGTTGATGTTTGATTCAAGACACGAAAGTTGCGCCATTGCGTTCCAAATGATTTTTCCACGAAAATGAGTATTTACTTGACTATTATTTTATAATGTTTTTATTAAATTTATTTAAAATGTTTATTATTTATTTGGTAGCCATTTGGTGTCACGGGTAAACTTTGTCTGTAAAAATAAAACTTTAATTTGAACATTCGCGTTTTTAACAAACATTTTTGAATAAAATGTAAAATAATTTATAAATTATTTTTATCAAATAAATTATGATAATTAAATAAAATTTAATTATTTTCGCGTTGGTACGTGTTGTGTGCGGTTTCACAATTTGTGAGATATCTTCTCGTTTTCAAGTCAATTAAGTTTGAAAAATAAATTTGTAAATGAGAGATATATATATAATAATAAATATGATTTATTATTTAAATATGTTTCAAAAAATTGCCGGTTACACGGTAATTGTATTTATGTGACGATAAAAGGTCAAAAATCAAAAAGTCCAAGTCATACCCAAAAGTCCAAAGTAAAATAGTCAATTCATAATATTTGAAATGTCGTTGTTACAATACCTATTTGCATTAGAATATGACCTAATACTTCCTTGCGATACTATTTTCCCCGAAGGTCATAACGACAGGAAATCCAAGTTTGTAGTGGTTAATCCCCAACTATCCTTAAGACCAATTTGTTGGGATTCTTGATTTGTTGAGACAAAGTTAATAAAAGAATGAAACAAAAGGACTTAAATGCAAAAGAAGAATTCTTCAAAAGATGGAAGATTTTAGAAGATCCTCCATAAGAAGATAAAGATGACAAAGATAAAATTATTGTTAGTGCAGATATTTTTTTCATATCTTATGTAAAGTGATTCTATCCAATGTAAACCTAGAAATCTCAAGTATATACAGATATATCAGTATACGTAGAGAAGACATATCCTCTTACACAAGAGATGCTTTTAAGAATGTTGAGTAGAAGATTAGAAGTTGATCATGAGTGTGAAATGTCTTATGAGCTTCTCAGGTTTACAAGATCACAACTTAAGAAGTAGAAGAGTGTTTTGATACATCCTCCTAGTGATCAAGATGTAGGTAATGAAGAAACTTGATGATTAACAAGATGAATATCAAGTTTAGGGGAGGATTGTTGGGAATTAGAGGCTTCTACGATTTAATGTTGTTGGTTCAAGTTTGTGCTGCTGCTTAAGATTAGAGAAAACAGTCTAAGTCATTAGTACTGTTAGTTTAATAGTTTGTGCTGCCAATACAAAGTGTTAGTACTGCCAGCTTATTAGTAATGTTAGTTATAATAGTTAGTACTGTTAGTTATATAGTTAGTACTGCTAAAGTGATATGCATGAGATATATTAGGAATAGATATGCATTGATCACTTGACGCGTTTTGTAAGCCCATTAGGGTTTCCTTGGTGTATAAAAAGAACCCTAAGGCATATATCTAGATATTAGTTTTCATATTAGTTTTATATAGATCTAGAAATCATTTTTCTCATAGTTAGTATTCATAGTTTCAAGGTTATTCTGTAACTTTGATTGTGTTCAATATATTGAAAGTTTAGCAAGATCTTGTTTTACTGTTTTATTGTTCTTCTTAGTATTACAAACTAGATTCCGCATAGTTTGTGATATTCTCAATCTTAGTTTCTACTATAGTTGTCTTGGATATATCCAATACAACTAAGCTTTAACAAGCTAAGTAAGATCTGTTCAAAAGGGATCAACATACTCTACTTACCATGTGAGGCCCTTGCCACACTTGTTGTCCATCTGTACTGCTTAGCGAGAGTAGGACGAAGTCCCTTGTTTTGAAAGTGGAGTGATTGCTCCTTATGTTGTGTTACATGCGAAGCTTGTTTTGATTGTAGGCTTCTTTGATGGAAGCTACTTCTCTTTATTCGTCTTCTTTCCATTTAACATTTTCCTTAGTTACATATTCTTTGCCCTCAGGAGCTAGGCTTTCTGCTGATAGAATTATAGCCTTAAAACCGTAGACTAAGCTGAACGGTGTTTCATTTTGGTTATTTCTTGGTAGGGTTCTATGTACCTAGAGTACTCGAGCGAGGTCATCCACCCATCCTTGTTGGCATCGAACTAATTGCTTCTCGACGTGGTTCATTATCTTTATGTGCTCTGTGATGGGGGAAAAAGATTGTGTAATCTTTAATCCTTTACATAAGTCTGTGAATATGCCTTCCTTATACTGCTTATCATCTTTTAAGCTAATTGTCTGGGGTACTCCGAACCTGCACACTATGTGTTCCCATGAAAACTTTTCTGCTTGCTTTCCGTTCATTGTAGTTAGGGGTTTTGCTTCTACCCACTTAGTAGAGTGCTCTACTGCTATGGCCAAGAACTTTTGGCTTCCAGGGGCCGTTGGTAGGGGGCCTAGAATGTTAACTCCTCAATGGCTGAATGGCCATGTATTCCCAACAACTATGGCATCTTTTCCTGATACATTCTTTGCTATATATTGTTCTTGGCATCGTGTGCAACCTTAGATTATCTTTGCAGCATCTATGTATATCGATGGGCGGTAATAACCTTATTTCATGACTTTGACTACCATTGAGTGAGGTTTCGTGTTAAATTCGCAGGAGCCTTCGTGTATTTCTTTGATAACGTTGTCGGCCCGCGAATGACTTATGCAACGAAGCCACGGTGTTAAAAAGGAATTTTTGTATAGGCTTCCTTTAATCAGCTTGTATTGCGGGGCCCTGATTTTCTCCTTTTTCAATCTTAGTTTTGAAAGTGGAGTGACTGCTCAATCTTAGTTTCATGCCTCCTTCGGATCTTCTGGTAGTAAGCCACTTAACAGATACTCATAGATAGGGGTCATCTAATTTTCTCCTTTTTCAGCTTCGACCTTTGAGACTTCTTTATCGTCTATTGACCTTTTCACCAATACCTCCACTACCACTTCTTTGATGAGTTGTTCAAAAGTCATTGAAACTAATTTTCTCAGTGTGTAAGCTTTTTTATTCTGGTTTCGTCGAATATGCTCAATCGTATAAGTGTCGAAACCTTTCAATATTTCCTTCACCTTTTGCAAATATTGCTTGATCGTAGGCTGCCTGGCTTCGAAGAGTCCCTTTATTTGGTTGACCATTAACTGAGAGTTTGTGAAAATAGCCAGGCTTCTGATTTCCACTTCTCGTGCTATCCGCAATCCTGCTAGCAAGGCTTCATACTCTGCTTTGCTATTCGTTGTTTTGAATCTAAAACGTAGGGCATGTCACACCCCGCTAAGAGCGGAAACACGAGGTGTGACGTTTCGGAGACATCGCATAAGATAGTAGATTACACCACACTTTGTTACAAGAAATTTAATTTACAATGTTACATGAAATACAGTCTTTGATGGAAGAAAACTCTTGTCCTTAGAAAACATCTTGGCCAATGGGTAACTTTGATTCCAAGTACCTTCTATTTGTAAATGTTGATCACCTAAAAATGATACTCGAAAAGGTCAACATAAAGTTGGTAAGCTCGTAGGTTTAAAGTGTGAACCCAGTTGCTATGCCAGAATTTAAGAGTGGGACAATAGTGCAATATAATAGCGGAGTGCAAGTAGTATGAGTAGTATTCCAGTAGCAATCGTGACAAGTCATATCAAGTCATAGCATTTCAGTCAAATCAACCGGTCAACCCTGACCCAAGCGCTTATAGATTTCCCTAACTGTCGCCTACCAGTTGGAGCTACATAGTCGGCTAAGTAGTTGTATGAAGCAATTAATACGACATGTCTGAACATATATAGTAGTATCCACATAAGCAATTATAGGCACATAGCATTGTCCAAAAGTATGAAAACAGTTTACCACATAAGTAAAACAGTTTAAAAAATATTTGAATATCATTTTCCCCCAAGGAAAATAGTGTAAAAGTGGGCTACGAGAACTCACCTTAAATAAGGATGAAAGTAGCTTAAATAAATGATCAAGGAATAACATGCAATGGTGTTCGGTCATGACCTATTCATAAAGTTTTATTTTATAGATATGCTATATAAGAATGAAATGATGCATACAAGTTTGTAAAAGGATTTGTATTATCGTTGTAAACAGTTTTATATCATTGCTTGTGTGGTGGTTGATAAGTTTGACTCGATGAACTTATGTCGAAGTACGATACATATATACGTATATCTATTATATAAGGAATTAAATAGAAAATCCAGGGCTAGATAAAAAGTAAGTAAATAAGGATTAACTGAACGAGGAGTCAACAAGAAATAAGTAAACGGGAAATAAATAGATGAGAATTAAATAGACAAGGCTCGTCGACACCCGTGCGTTGCACCGGGCTTAATCTGTCGGCAAAGTTATATTGTTAAGCTACTTTCTTCATTTGAGCACTGTATCAAACAACTGATGCACATAATTTTTATAAAACGCTTTAACTTTGAACAAACTTATTTGTTGAGGACATTATTAGTTATGTCACATATTTTATAATTTGATCCCCGTGCGATGCACATAGGTTGTGCCTAAATGTTCATTACGTAATGTTGGTATTAAAGACAATCTGTCCAACTATACAATTATTGAGAATATTTTATAATTTGATAATGTTAGACTAAATGAATCAATTTGGAGGTAGAACTAAATGAATCAAAATTTGTCCAACTATACAATTATATCTATAAACATTGGTGTATAAATTTTCATGTCACATCACTGGTTAGAACAAAGTGAAACTAACCAAAAGAAAACTGAAATTAAACTTACAATACCCGGTTCCGAAAGATGAAATCAAACCTACAATAACCGGTTCCTCATATAGCCTTTCAAGTAAAAAAAATCCCGCCAGTCAAAAAATGTAAATAAAATGATAAGTATACCACTTAATTTCAGCCTTTACATTAAAAAACATGTAGAATGGTAAAATAAAGATTACGGCATATTATCAATTAAACCTTAATGTACATATGAAAGGACCCACTTTTTATGATCACACCATTTGAAAATGGTATCTTGAATATAACAAAGTTTCATACAAAAGGCCAAAAGCTATGCCAAATAATTTCAGATAAACTAAAATAAACAACTCTTCTTGCTATTGCTGTAAGAACTTCAACTATCCGTGCATCTAATTCAACAAACACTTCTTTTGAAACAATCCAACTCTTACCGTTTCACATCCGTTTCAGCCAGTTTGGCAAGTGATGCTCATAGTTGAGTGTGTGCTTCTTTGGAGTCCGATTGCAACGAACACCGTCACCTATGCCTATGCAGTGCATGGGTTCACTGCTATTGTACTCTTGTGGAATTCCAAAATGGGTCAATAGCATAATTTCTTTACAAATGTCAACCTCATGTAAGTCTCATGATACCTCTTCTAGCTTTCTTTTAAGTGTGTTTTCTGGTGGAGAGATAAAAGCTATCTCTATGTCCTTATTGATTCTGTGTTTTTTACAGAAAAAAGTACCAGGTAAAAGACCTATGCTTGCATCTAGTACCTAGGACAGTTTTACCACCACACATGTTTGCAATGATTGATGAGGTGAGACTTCTGCCTTTTCAATATTGGTGAAAAATCGACCTGTCAAATGTACACAACAACATATATCTCCATTATTTGCCCATCTAACACATTGTCTTTCTTTAGCTTCAATGAAAGATGTACACTGCTTAGTCTTATTAACTGGGTTGTTTCCAGGTTATTTAAATAGATTTCTTGATTATTTCCAGCTTCGACTACAATGTCACCCCATGTATCAGTCGGATAATCTACGATTTTAGTAGTTCCTAGTAGAGAAACTTCACCATTCGCAGGCCCAATAGTCACATTAAAAAAAGTTGTCAATTTCAACAGCTACGGTTTCCAACTGTAATGGTTGCACCTAAGCCCGATGAATTTCAAGATTTGCCCTTTTTATGCTAACTTGAAGACCCGTGCTTGGAAAACCGTTATTGGTTTGTGTCTCTATGTCTCCAGTGTTAAATGACGGATTCGACATTGAAAACCATTTCATAATCTCGGGTTTCACGGCTTTCCAATCAGACTGTAGTACTAAGTTTGGAAGTGGTTGCACTTCATTCCATTTAAATAACATCGTTTAACTCCTAAATAATATGAGCCCAAAACAAAAAAAAAAGTTAGCTCAAATGTATTCTAAAGCCACTACCTTCTAAATAGCATTGAAAAAAAGACAGACCTCCTTTAGCAGTTCGGTTGATTCAACACTATGAGCATTTTGACATTGTTGCACCCATATTTGTTGCGAATGTTCCAGCCATAAAGAATCTGTAAACCGCTGCAATATCATCTGAGAACGAAATTGGTAACAATTATGGAGCATGTCTATTAAGATAACAGATCTATAAAGGAAGATGCACCACGTGTTTAGTGTAAGTCTAAGGTTCAAATAAAAATCCCATGAAACATCTTTAAAAAATGTTCGTACACCCCTATCATAATGCAAATAAAGAAACATCATTTACAAACAATGAGGCAGCTAAGAAGTATATATTAAGACAGACAAATTCAACGTGTTAATGGGGTACTTATCAGATAAAATACGGACAATAATTAAAACGGTTAGTTAGAGATAAATCACATGGTGGTTCTATGGAAAAATGCAATCACATATTATGTTCATATAATAACAACAGGATTATATATATATACTAAAATATTTTATATTTATATATATATATTATATATAGCTTTTATATTTATATATTATTTTATATATATATATATATATATATTATATTATATATATATATATATTATTATGAAAAGACTTGGCCTTTGTGTAATTCACTTCCGAATGGGCAACCTCTGCGTGAAACTATTTATCTTAGTGATTTTAGGGTAACTCAGTCCATTCTCTCTCTTGAAAGTCGTCCAAGGCCATAAGAAAAAAACATCGATGGAAGCAGTAGTAAACAACAGACTCTGCTTATTCAATCGCAACACTTACCTAACCATGTTTTGCTGACAATACTTAAGGACCAACTAGTAAAACTAAAACAAATTGTTGAGCTGTTATGGTTTTCTTGAAAAAGTTATTGGATTTTGAAGATGAACAATGAATTACCAAAAAGAAAGAACAAAAACATACATCGACTTAATCATCTTATTCTCTTTTAGCGTATTTAACGATACTAATTGAACTATACGATACAAAAGGAATTAGAAAGTGATTACCTTAAGGTGTTTGAAGTCAAAAAGAGTGCGTCTCGTTTGCTCAAAAGTAGCAAATCAGAAGCACAACCTATCTAATCTTTGTTATTCATTATTCCCGGTACATAACCACTCTTGTTGTTGAATTGTGACGGCCTTATCTTTCTCACGGTCTTCGCGTGTGATGCTTTTTTGGCCTGCAATTCAGCCATATCAATTTCCTTATTGATGATTTCCCTGACTTCAATCTTCAAATTTCACCAAACATCAAGAATGGGATTTGCTTCAGGGTAAAAATAAGATTAAGCAATTCAAACATTAAGTATAAAAGAACATGATAACATCAAATTCCATAATTACCATATATTTTACATGTTTGGATGAAAAACATGCCAGAACTCTTGCTGATCATTCATGAGTAAACATAACTTGCCAAAGATAATTAAAACTCTAATTTCAAAATTTTAAAAGAGTAGAAACAATATCTCAAACACTTACCTGCAAGTAGCATCAACAAAGTAACCTGCCAAAATTTTTCCAAAATAAACGAAATTAACAAAACCTCCTAATTCTGACGTAAACCCTACGCTTAAAATCAAAGAGAGATTGAAAACAATAACCTGCAAAAAATTATCCGAAAACCAAAATTAACGAAACCCCCAATGCTTACATAAACCCTAATTTGAAAATTAAAAAGATATTGAAATCAAAAACCTCAAAACCCACACAAAGTTGATAGAAAGAAGGGTTACCTTAAAACCCACACAAAGCTTCAAGAAATCGGTATCATCTATGTGTAAAGATTGGGGGAAGAAGCTATAAAGAAGCTGATGTTAATGACATGATGATTCGTATTCGTGTGCATTGATGGTTTTGTAACTGACTAATTGCATTCATAGGTCTTGGAACTGAACTGACGCAGTTTAGCAATGCAAAACCTGGTTTTTGAATCATTAATACACCCATATTAAGATAAACGCTTGCAGCTTCAATGAGAGGACACATGGAGAGGCTAATCATGAATAAGAATGGTAAATGCTGACTCTTTAAGACAACATATTGAATGCATAGAAACTGGATCTTTTATAATATAAGGATAAGAAATAAATGTATAAGAAATAAATAAATATGAGATATATAATTAAGAATTAAATAAATAAGAATTAACTGATTGAGAATAAATAAATGAGAATTAAATAAATACGAATTAGATAAATAAGAATTAAATAAGTAAAAATTAAATAGATAAGAATTAAATAAATAAGAATTTAATCATATTCCGACAATTTACCCAAACCCCAAGTTATTTAGATAAGACGTTCTCGACATAATTGTTAACAATGTTTAGACGCACATATTAAATAATAAAAGTTTTACATCAAATTTATATTTTTCAACTTTTAGTCGGATATAAAATAATATTTTATTATTTTATCTTTTTGTCGAGTTTAGAAAATTACTTAGTATCATGTATATGAGTATGTAGATTAGTTCATTTATCAAGTTTAAGTATAACAATTATTTATTAACTATAAAATAATATTTAATAAAATAAAGTGATTTTGTCCTTTTTGTCGGGTTTTAAGAAAATAAGTTTTACAAATATTTTCTAAGTGTAAAATTTTCATAAGATTTCGGCATGACGCGCTCGTTTATAGTTACTTTCCAAAGTCATAGATTTTATTAAAACACTTTTTCTCAAAATAATCGTTGTTCGACAAAATGCCAAATCATCACGTTTTCGCTACGTTTTATCAAAAACATATTTTAATGACTAATTTAACTACTTTAAACCAATATTAAATAATTTCGATAAGTCGTTCAATAATCCGTTTTAGAAGTCCAAGTTTACTCGTTTCACTCATTGGGCCAAATAGCCCAATGTTAGCCCAAAATCCCTAGTTAAGTTTTTAGCCCTTAAGTTTAGCGCAATACAAGTTTATCAGTTAGCCCAATTATATATACCCGAAATAACCATTGAGTTTAATAAGTCGAAACACTTAAGATAATAAATAAGTTACATATGAAAGTAAGTTATATGATATATAAGCTTATAAGCAAAGCTTATCAAGCTCGAAAATAAGCCATACGCCAAATAACCAAAATAACCATTTTGATAAGTTACGAAAATAAGCCGAAAAGCTCTTAACCCAATAAGCCGAAAGCTATATAGGCCTTATTGGGCTTTTCGGTCCACTAAGTCCAAATGGATATACCAAAATACAATAAGCCCAAAATAAATGCAATAAGCTATATAATAAGCAAATAAGCATTTTTAATATCAAAATAAGCTAAACCAAAAGCCACGAAAATAAGTCGGACCTCTCAAGCCCAAGCCTAAGCCTCGGTTGGGCTTGGCTTGTTGGCCCGAGACCTTATAAGCCCAAAATAAGTTATAACGAGCTTAAAAATAAGCTAGTCTCAAAAATAAGCCATGAAATAAGCAATAAAAATAGACCGAAAGTTTAAAGGACCAAAGGCTTCAATTTCTTTGTTTTCTTTTCACACCGAAACCAAAATAAGCCATAATAAGCACTCGAATGCTTATTAATATGCCAAATAAGCTATAGGTACTTATGACTAAAAGTTTTATTTCACCAACACAACCATGATATTACAATGATACTTTCTCTATGTTTCATTTTTATTCCATACAAACCAAACGCATACCTTTTTAATCATTTTTACAACTTTTAGTTTTTCATTTACAAAAATGAGTATACAACTAGTGTTTATGCATCATAATATTAACAAAAGTACAAAAATTATTAAGAAATGATTACTTACAAAAATGAGGGTTTTAGGATGAGATTAAAGCTAACCAAACAACCCAAACGTTGTTTATTTACCCAAATGATCACTAGAACTTAACCCAAGTGTTGATACAAAAGTTGGACGATCCTTGATTAGGTCCGAATTAGGTGTAATACGGATCTGTTAGGCTCCGGTTCCTGTATCAATTAAGTCTTGATGTATGAGACCTGCGCACTAAGAAAACAAAGCACCGTTAGGCTTACCGTGGGATTGTCTCCCACGATTATCCTCCGGCGTGAGAGTAAGTAATCGGTTTAGGTTTTGGTAGAAAGTTAGGGTTATGAGAGCATACCTTAGATGAGAGCCGGGGTGCTCTTTATATACTCACCGAACCCTAATGGGCTTTGTCCCATTAATTAGGTTAGTACCCAAGAGGCCCCACCGTTATTTAGTAACTAGTGGGCCCACCTCATGATTATGACCCGTTCGTAACGGTTGTTATAGATACCTGCGCACGTGTGCGCTAGTTGGGCCTCATGGGCCTAAATCCTCATCGTGATAGCCCATATGTCATGGGCTTCGCCATAGGCAGTACCATTCGGGCCTTGGAAACCCGTATTGATGTCGCTATGGCCCATTCATTATGGGCCTGGGTATAAGTACTATTCGCGGGTCGGGTTCATGACCCGAGGTTGGACTATACGTCATCATGTCCCCCCAGTCTAGTATGCGCTGGGTAAGACCGCGGATGCTAGACTACAAATAGTCGCGGCAAATATTCTTGGATGCGTACTGTGGAAGGAACAAGAAATTTTCCCGCCCAGAACAATGAATCTGGTCCACTTGAGTCGCAAAAAGTGCCTCTTCGTAATTCGTGAAAAAAGGTAGCTAGAACATAGCTTAAATGTTGCACCCCTACCACACGATTAGGACAAGTGGGGGACACGTGTTACTCATCCGGCGTCGTGTCAGTAACAACTTGCCCTATATAAGGGGTCGCCTCCATTTCACTGTTAGTGCCACAGTAAAAAAAAATCTCTTCCACCACCATCGATAAAGCTTCCATTAATCATCAGAAACCATACACAGGTAATACGCGCGTGCGCATCCAAACCGTTGTTTCACAAATCATGGTATTGCAACTTACTGATTTTACATCAGAAATAACAGATGAGGAACTTCGTGAGTTCACATCTGAGTATTACATCCCATTACACAGAACAAGGACCCACGTTCCTGATCGTCCAAAAATCATTGGCGCGCACGGACAGCAAGCAGTGCTCACTCCACCCAGGCACCAATCTCACACAACCACCAACTCACCATCTCCCCACCACCATTAAGTAACCACATCACAGTCGATAGTTTAGATAAAGCTAACCATTTAATCATCAAGAACAGACCAGGTAATACGCGCGTCGCGCATGTTTATAATACAAACCCCTTGCTTCACAAATATATGGTGGTTGCATATTCTAAAGTCTACACTAAAATAACCTGAAATAACGTTCTAAATTTTAGCCCCTCATCGGGGAAGAGAATGCCACAAACATCCCCCAGACATAAGACAATGTGTGGAAATAAAGCTTGATAATTCTTCAATTTTGGGAAAACCACCGTTACTTAACAATGAAAGAGATCAGCTTTTGAAACAAATTGTGTTTTTAGCAGTGTTGCAAAACAAGGTCTACAAGGCCGATTAATCGCCGATTAGACGCTACAAGGCCACCAACCTTGCCGATTAATGTAACAGGGTCAAACAAATAGGTCAACCGTGGTCAACGGTGATCAGCGGTGGTCAATGGTGGTCAAACTTGCCGGAAACCTTCTAATCTTGCCGGAAGTACCTAAAACTCACCGTAAACTTGTTTGATTACTTATATTAATTGTTTAAATCTATTACAAGTTACTTTTTTAAAAAAACTTGCCAATAATATCTAAAACTCTACGAAAATACATAAAACTTGCCGGAAATACCCAAATTTTTCCAAAAATGCCAATCCGATTAATCGCCGATTAATCCCTCCTTGACCGATTACAAGCTACAAGGTGATCGACCGCCCGGCTAACGGTTCACGATTTTTGCAACCTTGATATTTAGTCTGTCCTATAATTCATGCGATCCTGAATCCCCCGAAAGTCACGAAGGTAGGGCAACCAAGTCATAGTGATTAATCCCAACTATCCAAAGAACTAGTCTAATAACCTATACAGATTATTAACCCTCTCTGAAAGAGTTCCTGTGCTTTTTAAGTGTTTAATGAGACAGAGGCGGTAATCAGGTTAATTCCTACACTAAAGATAGGTGCAAATATACCCTAGTACCCTGCTAATCTCATGTTCAA
>BQNB010110409.1:2515-22563 GCA_026074375.1 Tanacetum coccineum | reverse complement strand
ATCAACGTGGCTTATGTATGTAAGTACCCAACTTACTTGGCAGTACTAGGATGTATCGCGACCTAAGTCTTCCTACTAGTGGCCCGAAATGAATAGTCCAACTATCTATTTCGTCGATATGTGTTTATCTCATTTAAGGGGAGTTGCATTACCTATTGGATAAAGTTGTATCAGACAGGACCGCTCCAGGACCCAACAGCAGCGACCATAACGTCAATACTATAAAAAATGGTGATGGGATATAGAGGGTGAGGACCTTCCGAGAAAATAATATCCTCAAAATAAAGTTCAATAAATGAGATAAGCTCGCGAGAGAGCTTATGCGATAGACGGCGGATTATGGTACTCAGTCGCTAGTTTGAGGACGAATCAACTCCATTAACTCAAGTATGTAACAAGTCTGTTAGTTCCACGAACAGTTTACGATCGCAAGGATTTGCAATCGCAAAAGTAACAACTTAAGAATGAGATAAGGTAGTTCCAAGTGAGGCCTTAAGATTCTGCTGAGTGGCAAGACACGATTGTGTCTCTAGACCCTTTTAACGGATTCTGATGATTATCGATTTCAGGTTCATACTCGTGTCATATCGGATACCATTAAGCCCACTCATTTATAATTTCTTATTTACATAAAGAAGCGTCCAAATTTATGTAAGTAAGAAATGATAAACTTATGGTTCGGTGATTTATAATTTATTTATTTAACTGAAGAGGCATCCCAATCCTTTCAAATAAACGGATTATAAATCATCCTACTTAACAATTCCCAATGTGATACGCATAACCACATAACTTTCAAGGTGATGGATGATATGACGATGCATGTGCTCTAATGAGTATGGGACAAGTGTTCCAAACTCGTCTTCGAAGACAGAGAGTAAAACTACCCAAAAATATCGACCTAGAGTTAAAGATAGGCAATGAGTACCCGGTTAGAGTAAACCAGGTAAAAGTCTCGATGAACCAGTCAACATAGCAATTATCATATAAATCCTCCTATTACATGTCCCCCTCCTATACCAAGACTTGCATACTTAGATTTCATACACACAATCCCTGTAAACAGAACTGTGACGGGCTTGTTGTAATATGCAATATCATATCAATCTCATATTACAATCCCTGCCTATACAAGACTTGTAATACTTAGATTCATACATAATTCCATGTAAGACAAATCATGAAGGTCTCTGTGAAATACGATATTATATAAAGTTATGAAAAAAATACTATTCTTAGATACCATTTGTTCAACTACAAAGTCTGAGAACGAAATGAGACCATTGTGGCAACTCACAATGTCAAAGAAGTAAAAATGAACCATTGTATAACCTCACAATGTCTGAGGTATAATTTGAGACCAGTTGTTTACTACAATGTCCTGAGGTAATAATAGAGACCATTGTGCAACCCACAATGTCCGACGAGTAGAATGAGACCATTGTGCAAACCCACAATGTCGTAAAAAAATTCTGGTATTTAATACCATTCCCTCCGTCCCATATTAAGTTTCCATTTTTGACTTTTTAAAGTCTTTTTTTCTTTACTTAGACCTTAATAAATTCTTCCTATTTATATGATACACAAGCAAAATATATGAATGGATAAAGTTTCGAATGTATTTTTCATTGGTATAATTTTCAGTAAGCATTATATAACATAAAGAAAAATATTTACGGTCAAAGTTAATGAAAAAAGAATTCAAAAAGTCAAAAATGGACACTTAATATGGGACGGAGGGAGTAATAACTCTTATATAAATAAGCGTACGATATACGCAAAGGGAAAGCAAGCATATATATATATATATATATATATATATATATTATATATATGTATGTCACGTAAGCACTTAATGCAGCACGTAATATAAGCACATAAGCAAGTAGCATGTATGCACTTTGAAAATGTTTGATGTGATGCAATGTTTGTGAAAACGGTTATAGTCTAGGGTAAAATATGCAACCTAGTTCTCTATAACCAGTGCTCTGATACCAATCTGTAACACCCCCAAAATTTACAACAACGCAGCGGAATACCACATGGGGTGCTACTTCATAATACACAGCAATAGATACAAGAGAACGACCTCTAGGTGTCGATTGAAAAATAACATTTGTTGATTCAATAAAAATCTGAATTTAATAATACATTTGTCCCATAATTTGCATCACAATGAAAAGCTTGAAGTTTAAAGAAAAACCCAATGCACATCAAATAGTCCAAGCATCTAATTCACCTGAGAAAAACATGCTTAAAAGTGTCAACATTAAATTGGTAGGTTCATAAATAAGATTAAATATGATGTAATCACACTGTATCAACACAGTACCATGTAAAAAAATCCCAAAGATTTATAAAGAATGCATGACACATTTTAATTCACCAAAATACTAATCTTATCCAAAGATTTATAAGAAGCAACTACATTTTATGAACAAAATGTTCCATGTATGTATTTGTTGGGGAGGCCCGATAGTCCCAACGATATAATCCGACATGTTATAACGTTCGTTCCCAGTGATAGCTAGTCACCCGAACGGGGGTTGTCAATCCCGAATAGATCTATTTTATATCATTCACGTGTACATCATGCTATAATGTTCGTTCCCGCGAACCCATCCACCAGCGGCGATCGCTAATCACCCGAACAGGATCCACACCCGAAATAGATCTATTTCAAACATTTCGCCTCACCCTCCAAGAGATTTTTACAGTTCAGACGCTGTGACGTAGACCTGTATGTACCCAATTTGGGCAGTGATACAAATAATGTATATATACTCCCGTTACCGGTGTCCCCTCCAAGAACACCCGGGCAGTAATGTAAAAATATGTAACTTCCGTTACCATTTCCCCAACCAAGAACACACCGGGCAGTATTTTTATTGTTATCTGTTCATCAGGCCGAAGCTAATCCGAAATCATTTCAAATGTAAAGTATGCATTTTGTGACAAAAAATGAAGTCAAAAATGTATCCATGACGAGCAAGCAAATAAATATGTAAAACCAATTTTGTAAACAAATCCATTAAATGCATTTGTTGTAAACAAGGCAATGTTCATCACCACCAAAAATAGATGTAAAAACAAGTAAAACAAACATTGGGCTATAAACTCCACCTATGATCAAAATCCCTTAAAACAATCACATTTGTTATAATATTAACCATAAGTATAAGAATTTGTAGACAAGCCTAGTATCCCCCCCCCCTCGCGGGTTATATAAATATCAAAATATTGAAAAGCGAGGCAATGAAACTCACATTGATTAAAGACCCACGATCAATAATCCAATTAAAATCACGAACTGAATCTGCAAACGATCTCGCGATGATTTCGTAGTACGAAGAGCCTCGAGTAGACGTGGGGTTATGTAAGGAAAATCTCGAACCACGGACCTATCATTTATGTACGCTCTATTATAAACACGTACTAAATACGCATCAACGATGCGAACATCGTAACGACGAAATCATACATATTTTATTTATATGTATGCATTTCATATAACATGTGGAGAAAATCCACTTGCGCGTCATTAAACCTTAACCTTGGTAATATTTTATGGAAAAATATACTTATTTTTTCCTTTCGTCAAATCCTAACTTCCAATTTACAGAAAGTTACTATTTTTAGACTCTTCGTTTTTAGATCCGAATAATGATCTTAATTAATTAATTGAAATAATATAATACCGACTTTATTTTATCATTCTAAATCGTACTCATAAAGTATTAATATTAATTAAAATACCGTTGAACATTTACGTATGACCTTTATTTTGACAGCGCCTCTATATCTCAAGTTTTTAAAACTGTAATCCTCACACATAAGTAAAATGTCATTACGAACAACCTTCGTGTTTCGCCGGAAGGCTGAAACGGGCTCGAAAGTGCTCAAATCTTTTAATCAATAGATATGTCAGATTTAATATATTAAAATAACTTATTTCTTATTAAAGTGTATAATTACGATTCCGACGCAGTTTCTTTTCTTCTTATTGGGAGATAGAAGTCCCGTTTTATGTCTAAACGTCCGTCAAAATATAATTTGTTATATTTTATAAACCAAAGTCTAACTTTTCAAGGTCTCGAATTCCGAATCCCATGTTCCGATTTCTGATTTAAATTACTCGTTATATAAAGGCACTAAAGTCCATTTTTAGTCCAATTCTCGTCTCAAATATGTCTAATACCGCTTATAACTTTATATAAATCTCGTTTTATATTTATTTCATGTTTTTACCACTAGACCGCAAGCAAGTTATAAATTTTCACACATTTATATACTCGATCAAATTAAATTAAAACAATTAATATATTTGTTGTAACCAAACACACCCTATATCGGTGACAAACACACCCAAACCGACGCACCCCCTGTTTTTTCGCGTGCCAAACCCAACAGCCACCCAGCTGTTAAACAAACAAAACCAAACATCGGCGCTTCTCGGCTGTTTCCCAGCTGTCCTCGCAACTAAACTCACGCACCCGACCCGGCTGATGGACAGCCAAACGCACCCTTGTGCGTTTCTGTCTAAACCAAACACACCCTAATGATATTTACAACCCGAAACAACCCTTCCCCCCGGCTATACCCGGCTGTTAATGACAGCCAAACGTGCCCCTTGGTTGTTAACCCACAACCTAACGCATCCCTTGGTTGTTAAACCCAACCCGACGCACCTCTTGTGGTGGTTGTCTATAAAACCAAACACACCCCGTCGCTTATTTTATAACCAAACGCAGCCTTGCTGCCGTCATAAAACCCGACGCACCCTTGGTGGTACAAAAATCCACCCCCCCCGGCTGTTAAACCAACCCGACCCCGGCTGTCCCACAGCCCGACCCGACCCACACGCACCCTCTTCGGCTTATTTTACAAACCAAACCGCATAACCCAACCCTCCCGCGGCTGAGATTGTTAAGGATGTTAACGTTTTTGCCAACCCTCCGGCTGAGTGGTTTTTAAGGTGATGTATGTTATTGTGAAGGATAACCCCCGCTGTCAAACCCGACGCAACCAAACACACCCTTGTCGGGGTGTTTTAATAAAACCAACCCAAACATGCCCTTGTTGGGTGGCTGCCACCCAAACCCACCTTAGGGTGGTGGCTGCCCCGAACCCAACGCACCCGGTGTGGTGTTTTACCACCGAAACCAAACACCCATAAACACCCCTCGGTGGTGTTATTATAACAGAAACAAACGCACCCTTTTTATAACCACAAAAAAAACCACGCACCCCACCGATGGCCGTGTTTGGTGGCGTGGGTTCGTGGTAATATGTCGAATAGGTGTATGATGATGGTTATGATGATGGTGGCTCGGTGGTGGAGTCGCTAGTGGTGAATGAGGTTGGGAACGGATAGATTCGGATGATGGAGTCTTTTTGTCTTCGCCGGATTCTGTCCCAGCGGAAAACTTTTCCGGCGGCGGCGAGTGGTGGCCGGCGGCGGGGGAGCTCGCCGGAGAAGATGAGTGGGAGAGAGAGAGTTTGAGGGTGGTGTGTGTTTTATAAAGATGGAAATGAAATAAGTGTATAAGTTTTATATATATATAAAACTAAAGTGACAAGTTAAATAAGTTGAGGGTAAAAAGTGTAACTTTTTCATATACTTTTTGATAAAAGCGGTTCGGGACTCATTTGAGCGGCTTAACGGATGATTCAACTCTCGAAACTTGCGCCATTGTTTTTCAAATCATTTTTCCGATAAAAATGAGTATTCGCTTGATAATATTTCATAAATATTTTATAACATTTAATAAAATATCTGTTATTCATTTTATGAACTGGTTTCGCTTCGTCCGAAATAAAAATGGATTTCAACCCGAGTATCCGCGTTATCCACAACGCTTTTAATTAAAAATGATGACTAATTTATTTAATATTTTTATTAAATAAATACTGATAATTAAAAACAAATTTAATTGTTTTTGTGTGTCCGCGTTGTATATTGTTCGAATAATGTTTGCGGTGCTGTTTTAGCCCTTTTCGGCTCGTTTTCATGTCTCGGGCAAAACTGAAAAGTTGTCAGGAATGTCATTCCACATCAAATTGCTTTAGAGTCCGAGTCGTGAAAACGTGATTTAGATGATCGTTCTTATAAGTCAAGCCAGACCCTAAAAGTCAAAGATTGAAATCGTCATTCTAAATTCGAAAATTCTCGGATGTTACACCCGGGAATGTCGCCCGGGAATTATCTGTTATCAAAACCATATCTATGTCACAGCACGTATAACACAAAACGAAAAAAAAAGAAAAACGAACTTGGCGATTTTAACAGACCACCACCACCTCCCCACAACCACTGAACCCACCACCGGCACTCCCCACTGCCACTCACACTCGCACACGAGCACACGAACCCCCCTCCTCCTCTAAACATAATTCTTTCCTTTACCCTCAAAATGATAATTCTTTTACTTCTCTTTCTAATCCTCTAATTAATCGGTTGGTGGAGTTTAATTTTTGCAACGATTTATGAGGTGAAGGTGGTGATTATATTTTGATTGGAATTTTTGAGCACACCGAATGATGTTTAATTGTGTTAAAGACTTTTTTTGCATTTACATGAGTGCGGTCTGAGTCCACAGCCTAGCCGAGTCAACAGCCGAAAAGGTATGTTTATTTTTTTTTCTCCTTTTGGTATCCCGGGGGACATGTCGTCGGGGAATGTTTATTGTTTAAAATTTTTTAGTTTATAGTTATTATTAGGTGAATTGCATTGAAATTATGTATGTTTCGTGTTTATACGGATATATGGGTTATTATTGTTGTGAAAGTGGAATTGAACCGTTTTTTTTTTATTATAAGGAATGTAACCGTTTAGGAAAGTTTAGGATTTTAGTGATTAAATTCGGAAAATTCTCGTCTGAATTTAATCATCCTATAGAAAACCCGTCCGAAATTAATTTGTTAGAAATTAATTTCGGAAAGTCCCTTGTTTGGGACTGCTTTTTGAATGTTTTGTCTCATTAGATATCAATGCGTAATATAGGTTTTACTAATTGAGATGATTCGATAGTGTTTCTCCTTTACTCCACGAATATGTCTTTTTAATACACATATTTTGGGGAGTTGAGGGGAAATGCTGCCGAAATTTTTCAATAGTAAATAGGTTAATTTCCATTCATAAATATAGACGAATCATTCAAAGAGCGTGTTAGGATGGCCTTCATATTGCACTAGTGAACAAAACATCTCGTATTCCCTCGTTTGAATGTGTTAAAATTAAGTTTTTTAATAATAACCTAATTGTAATCGTTAAAACGCCAGTTATGGTAATTGAATAAGATTTGGGACACTTTTAGAGCGTCATGAAAAAAGCCATTTTATACTGACCAACAAAATTTGGTCCATGATTGGGCCAAGCCGTTAGTGAATAGTGCCGGGAATATAAAATGTCCCATGCAAGTCTTGTCGAACAGTATTGTGGGTATCCATAAAAAACCTTCCAAAACACATTACGAGATATGGGTGGGACCCAGGTTATAAAACATGGGTTCACCACGGTGAACCGGATCTTCCTCCGCTACCGCCAGTAATAGATAACACAAGACAACCTCAGATGAGTGACATGATAGCGTTACTTAATGATCTTAGCTATATTCCTCCTAATAATGAACAAAATGAGCCAATTCAAGAAGATATTGGTGAGACAAGTAATGAACCGACTCAAGCTAAAACGTAACGAGTTTGAAGAGTTATATCCAGTGCAAACGAGGAGCTATACCCCGTTTTGATGTAAAGGGTAGATTTAATATTTAGTATGTTACTCGAATAAACTTTATGGCAAAGGTTAACCTATTATAAGGTTAAAGGTAAATATGACTGATTCTATATATCAATGGAAAATACTAGAGTTTTTCCAACATGTATTTCCTACCACGAAAGGATACAAGCTCCCACCATCATACTATGCAATAAAGAAGACATTTAAAATGATCGGGTTAGGGTACGAGTCGATACATGCTTGTGTAAACGATTGCTTCTTATTTCGGGGCGACAATAACAAAGATTTGCATTTCTGTCCGGTGTGTAAAACGAGTAGATGGAAAGACAGTAACACACCGGGGAAGAAAGTTCCTAAGAAGGTGTTGCGTTACTTTTCGATCATATCCAAGACTACAACGTTTGAACACAGACAAGTCACAGAAAAACTGCAAAGAAATGACTAGGCAGCTACGGAAAGTGTTACGTAGCCATCCCGTAAGATGCAACACCCGGATTGAATGGTAGAGCATGGAAGATAATCTTGACACAAGTATCCTAATTTGCAAAAGAACCAAGAAATGTTCGATTAGGGTTGGCTGCTGATGGTTTTTAATCGTTCGGTATACCTTATCAGCTTAACACAAGTTCCGTGATAATGACAACAAACAATCTGCTCCGAGGTTATGTAAGAAATATAGTACTTTTATGCAGACAACGTTGTTATATCTGCCCTAAAACACCGGGCAAGGACATTTTGAATGTTTACATGAGGCATGATTGATGACTTCAAGGTTTTATGGGCATTGAAAATGTTGTCCGCGACTATAGACGTTTGCTACAGGCCAGAAGTCAATATGATAGCGATGGTTTAAATGGACCATCAATGATTATCCTGCTCGAAGTAGTTTGTCAGGGTGGAGTGGGCCAAGTTTACAAGGCTTGCCTACATGAAAATGAAGACACTACCATCTGTACTGTGTTAGGCAAAAAGCTTATGTTGGCCCACAAAAGATTCCTTAAAAAAGCCTCCATAAATGGAGGGAGGTCACTTGAATTCAAATGTTAGTATGAAGACGGAGATCCTCCCTAGAAAATTCGATACCGGGACCAAATCCAGGTCTCAACTTTGCAAGAATATGCCCACGCGTGGTGAAGGCTAAACTCCGTTTATATGGGTGGATGATGAAGATAAAACGCAATGTCTTGTCGAGCTGACTGACTAAACGATCTATTTTTAACGAGCATGAGTATTGTCTTTTCTTACACTAAAACACATTTTAGACATCACAAATCAAAATCGAAAAAAATGTGTTGGAGGCCATCTTGAAGACACTTGTTATGAATGACAAATCTAAAGACCCGCTAGGAGCAAGACAAAGACTTGAAAAAGTTTAGGCATTCAAGTTGCTAGTGCTTGGCCAAACCAAAACGGGAATGCTCGAAGCTCAGGCTGCGTAGTTCTTTCATCACGCAGAGCACAAAAAAAAGTTTTGTCAGTTCATCAAGGAGTTAAACTAACCAGATGGGTTCGGATCCAACTTCAAGCACAAAGTGACCGATAATGATAACCAATATAACGGGCTTGAAGTCCTCATGACGACATATAATGATGCATAATACGTTACTTTCCCTACGGACTTCAGCAATACTTGCCCGATGAGGTTGCAAAACCAATAATCGAGTTATGTTCATTCTTTAAGCAAATTTGCTTTGCAACTTTGATGGAGGATGACATGTTGAAAGCCACGATCAATGTGTCGATATTACTGTGCAATCTCGAGCCATATTATCCTCCTGCTTTCTTTGACATTATGATTCACTTGGTTATCCATTTACCTCAAGAGGCTCTTGAAGGTGGGCCTATCCACACCCCGTGGAGTTGTCATTTGAAAGATTCATGACAAAAGCTAAAAGTTATGAGGTACGAAATAAAGTTAAGAGCCGAAGGTTCGATTGCGGAGGGTTATGTTGCAGAAGAAGCATTGACTTTCAGTTCTCATTATTTTCGGGATGTTACCACGAAATTTAATCGTCCCGACCGTAATGTGGAGTGGACCCCCTCCCCCAACGTGTCCAGTTAAAGTTTGTTCCCGATCACTAAGTAAATAGATGGTTTATCATCTGTTATTTACTCGGTTTAGATGCCCAAGAGTTGAAGAAAGTGACATGGTATGTACTTCACAACAGTCCAGAAATCGACACGTACCGGTCCCAGTTCAAGAGGTACGCGTTTTTATTTTGAAACTTCTTTTTCTTAACTTATCTTTTCGATGACTTATTCTAATACCATGAATGTTTTTCAGTAAATTTCCTAACAAAGACATGAAAGAAGAATTCCCCAACTGGTTTGGGTCGCAGGTAAACTTAGACTTATTTTGTGTACTAACTATAAAAATAACGATATCATATTTGTGTTCCTCTATCAATCCTGTCTTCTTAATAGAATACTTCAACAGCCACGTAAGAACAAGACCCATGTGTTAGTGCGCAACCAGCGAGTTATTTGCTTTGGCATGTGATCCAACACCGACTATCCAACTCACTCAACTCTTGCGTAGTCCAAACGGTGTGAGGTTTGTCGGCACAGCCAGGCTATGAACACGCACGAACCTCAAAACATAACACAAGGGCGGCATTTGTTCGCAGGTAGGGAATGAACGGAGAAATGTACTAGGGGGGTCAACATCAAGAACTCCTCGAGTATTCGTGATTTGTCGTCCAATAGTTTGTTGATTCCGAGCTAAGTGGTTTGACACTAGAAACGAAGGTACGTAAAATTCAACGTCTTGTCCATAGAAACAACAGGACACAAGATCTTGGCAAAAAATGAGGCGTTTAAAGATGATCAATACATTTCTCCGCAACACAAGTCAAACAATGCTATTTACCTTCGAAGATTATGCCAGACGACCACCCCACTGGAAGTCGTCGAGCATGTGAATAATAAAAAGTTTTCGGACGGTGTTGTTCATCTTGGTAGAGGAAGATCCTGATGTGTTATATATTTTTGACATCTCATCTGATCTTCCCACTTTCAACTAGTTTGAATGCCTTGATAATGCCGACCTTGCATATAGCTGGTCCAATCAACGGAGGTTGAACTGCAACCCGCCATATAATCATTTTCTTGAAGAAGACGAAGATATTATTTGGATGATGAAGATGCCCTTCCTCATGATTTAGCAATTCTGATTGATGTTCGACCTCGTCATGTTGAGATGAGATGAGGTGTAGAATGTTTATTATTCTATTGAATAAAAGATTGACATGAGTTGTCACTTACACAAGACACTTATATATTCAATGATGAATGAAATTTAATATGATTGTTTAAATGTGTATTATTATTTGGATATGTAAGTATTTGGATGTTGCATGCGATTAAATTATTTTTGGTATCATAAATTTCTATATGTATCCTATATTGTACTTGTACAGATGCCGACGGATGTTTCACGGGGCCACGGCGGTGACTGTAGGTCGGTGATGATCCGTCCCCCTTCACACCATAATACCTACCTGAATTGCGGGGGTTACTTCTCTAACCGAGGTAAGAATTTCTGGATTATTTTAATACAAGCCTAAATTTGATACATTGAATTTGCTTGCCTTGAATTTTTATGACTTTATCACTCACTTGATTTTGCAGGAAAAGGCACCCGTAAACCCAATTTGGGTGGAAGGAAAGCGGGCCGAGTTCACATACCCGCCAAGGATACCCCCGGAAGCCGTCGGTTTAAATAAGATTCACCATATGAAAATGGCCCCCCGTCCCCGATCCCGGTTTTGAGTGGGACGACAAAAAGACCATGATGCCTCTCGGTGGCCATGCATCTCATTGGTCTAACTACCTTGGGGAGCTTATCAGGGAGATGCCTTTGTACTACCCATCTTGGCAGAAGGTCCCGGCGAGAGCGGAAGGCTGCTATGGTTCGTGACCAAAACTGGGGTCAATTATTTCCTTAGTCCTTTTTATGTTTATTTCATTATCGTGTTCCAGTTTATTTTAATGTGTATATTTATCAAAATTCGTTTATTTATTTATATCATATAAATAAATAAACAAATTTAGATAAATATATAAATTATATCTCTAACTCTGTCTTAGTTTTGTTGTATATGATTGCAGACCCGGTATGACTTGACACCTCATATGCAATCCCAACGCTGGGCAGATATTAATGCGGGCATCCAGCAGCATCTCCAAAAGCTGTACAATACCAACAAGGCTTCTCTCAAGGCATCGCATTGGGTTATAAACCCCGAGACCGGGACTTATGATGTGGAGACGATCAGACAGGGACCGTCCCCCCCCAGAGCATTACCACCCCGGCAGATTGGAATTCCCCTGATTGCTATTTGAATGATCCCAGGAACCAAGCCCGAGCCGCTCAAAATCGCCAAAAAAAACGAGCTAAAGAGCGACGGTCGTATTGCCGGGCAGGGATCCCGATCACTTGCTCGCCTTCGATGATTAGAAGGTAAATTAAACATTTAATTATTTTACATACATATATACATATATATCTGATTATATGCTTTAGTGTGTTGGTGATTTGTCGTTTTAATCTGTTTCATCTATATACGTGTGTAAGTACAGATGCGACTCAGAGACTCGAGAGTACCCGTCTCTCATCGACACATTTCTTTTGCGTAGACGCACAACCGTTAACGGGTATTCATACCGATGAGGACCGAGCATATACGTAAGTTTTGTTTCAAAACACGCACTTTAATAATTTGTCGAGAAATAATTTAGCAACCCGACTAATAAAATAAACCTATCTTGTGTTTTTTGTCACTACCATAGAGAGATGGTAGGCAGCGGGCTCTAGGCTCCAACACCGAGTTCGGGTGGCCCACACTGTATGAAAGATCAATTCATGGCACGAAAGGGCAAGCAAGCGGTGGCACCTACCTCCCGTGTTGGTAGGAGTACAACCGGGAACGGGCCCAGAGATGTCCTTATATATTCCGCCCCAACCGCCCACCGCCTCAATGCACGCACAACTCCGCCGATGTCGAAAAGCTCAAAAAGAAGAACAAGCACCTAACCAAACAGGTGAACTTGATGATGAAGCTTTTTAGAAGTGGACGACAAGAAGTTTTTCACAGATGCTGGACACAAGTAAGGAGTCAACACTGAGTTTCGGTAAGCGGGAGTGGCGGGTGCGGGGATGAATGAGATTAGCCGACGATGAGGACGCGGCGAGGGACGAAGAGGACGAGGAGGATGCGAAAGTAAGAGACGTTATATATTGGTTAGTATGGCTATTTTGTTTTCTTTACGTTGACTTGCGACCTTTATGTGTAAACCATTTGTCTCCCTATCAAGTTTAATATTGATTTGTAACTTTGCTGGATAAATCAAGGTTTGTGAATAGTAAGCCCCGTTTTGTAGAACTATATTCGTTTATAGGATTTTGGACGATTTAGCTTTATTAATCAAATGCGTTGATCCGTTAGGAGTTGTAATGTTTTTGGTACAAGTTGTGAGTATTTGGATAGAGTCTAAATTAGTTTTATACATGTTTTGATGTTGGTAGATTTTTTTTCCGGAAAAATTCCGAAAATAACTGGAAAATAGCAACTGTGCAGGCTGCAAAAAAAAAAAAAATTTGCAACATATCCCGGGCGACATGTCGCCCGGGAAGGTTAAAAAAAATTATAATTAATCCCGGGCGACATGTCGACCCGGGATAAAGTGCTAAATTATTTATTATTTCTTTTCCCGGGCGACATGTCTACCCGGATAGTGACGAAATAATTTTAGTTTCTTTTTTCCCTGGCGACATGTCGCCCGGGAATAAAGTGAATTTTTTTTTAATTAAATATGCATTCAACAATACAAGTCATTTTATTATTTATAACACCACTTTTCCCGGTCGACCATACGTATCCACCGTGGCACATATTAGTTTGACTGAAAACGTGTGGGTCCCACCAAGTCGCTCGGGAAAGTCGCCCGGGAAAGAATCCCTGGCGAGCTTTCCCCTTCAAATTATCCCCAGCGACATGTCCCCGGGATAATTTGAAGGGAAGAGGCTCGCTCAGGGAAACTTCCGGGCGACTTTCCCGGAGCGACTTTGTGGGACCCACACGTTTTACAGTCAAACAAATAGGTGCCACGTGGAATACGTATGTTCGCCTCTTGAAAAGTGGTGTTATAAAAAAATGATTAGTATTGATGAATGCTTATTTAATTAAAAAAAAATTCACTTATCCCGGGCGACATGTCGCCCGGGAAAAAAGAAACTAAAATTATTTCGTCACTATCCCGGGCGACATGTCGCCCGGGAAAAGAATAAATAAAATAATTTCGCACTTATCCCGGGCGACATGTCGCCCGGGATTAATTATAATTTTTTTTTTAACCTGATATGTCTGCAAATTTTTTTTTTTTTGCAGCCTGCACAGCAGCTATTTTCCAGATTTTTTTCCGGAATTTTTCCGGAAAAAAATCTACCAAACATCAAACCTGTATAAACTAATATAGACTCTATCCAAATACATCACAACTTGTACCAAAACACAATACAATATAACGGATCAACGCATTTGATCTAATAAAGCTAAATCGTCCAAAATCCTAATAAACACAATATAGTCTACAAAACGGGGCTTACTATTCACAAACCTTGAATTATCCGCAAGTTACAAATCAATATTCAACTAGATAGGGAGACAAATGTTTACATAAAGGTCGCCAAGATCAACGTAAAGAAACAAAATAGCATACTAACCAATATATAACATCTCTAACTATCGCCATCCTCCTCGTCCTCGCCGCCGTCCTCATCGTCGGCTATCTCATCATCCCCGCACCCGCCACTCCCGCTACCGAACTCAGGTGTTGACTTCAAACTGTTCTGCAACTGTTAAAACTTGTCGTCACATTCTAAAAAGCTTCATCATCAATTCACCTTTTGGTTAGGTACTTGTTCCTTCTTTTTCAGATTTTTTTTCGACATCGCCGGGAGTTGTGCATTGCATTGAGGCGGGGCGTAGGGCGGAATAAGGAATTCTCTGGCCCGTCCCGGTAGTACCCTACCAACACCGGGAAGGTGCCCCCGCTGCTTGCCCTTTCGACCATGGAAATATCTCTTCATCAGTGTAGGGCACACCCGACTCGGTGTTGGAGCCTAGAGCCCGCAGCCTCACCATCTCCTCCTATGTAGTGACAAAAACACAAGATAGTTTATTTATTAGTCGGGTTGCTACATTATTTCTCGACAAATCATTAAAGTGCGTGTTTTGAAACAAAACTTACGTATATAGCTCGGTCCTCATCCCGTATGAATACCCCGTTAACGGTGTGCGTCACGAAGAAGGTGTCGATGAGCGACGGGTACTCTCGAGTCTCTAAGCTCGCCATCTGTACATACACACGTATATAAGATGAAACAAATTAAAAACGACAAATCACAACACACTAAAGCATATAATCAGATATATATGTTAATGGTAATGTAAAATCTTATAATGTTTAGTACCATCTCATCTCGAAGGCGAGCAAATGATCGGGATCCCTGCCGGCAAACGACCGTGCTCTTTGCTCGATTTTGGCGATTTTGAGCGGCTCGGGCTTGGTTCCTGGGATCATTCCAAAATGCAATCTGGGCATCCCAATCTGCCGGGGTAATGCTCTCGGGACGTCCCTGATGATCGTCTCCACATCATAAGTCCCGGTCTCGGGGTTTATAACCCAATGCGCTGCCTTGAAGAACCTTGTTTGGTATTGTACATCTTTTGGAGATGCTTGCTGGAAATCCCGCATTGAAATATCTGCCCAGCGCTGGGGATTTGCATATGAGGTGTCAATCATACCGGTCTGCAATCATAACAACAAAAACTAAGACAGAGTTAGAGATATAATTTAAATATTTATCTAAATTTGTTTATTTAATTATATATATAAATAAATAAACGAATTAGATAAAATATACACAATTAAATAAATGTAACAACGATAATGAAATAAACTTAATAGGAAATGGAAATAATTGGCCCCAATTTTTGGTCACGAACACCTGCCTAGCCGCTCCGCCGGGACTTCTGCCAAGATGGGTAGTACAAAGGCATCTCCCTGATATGCACCCCAGGGTAGTTAGACAATGAGATGCATGGCCCACCGCGAGGCAATCATGGCTTTTTGTACTCGTCCCACACAAAACCATCGTGACGGGCCTTTATATAGGTGATCTTCTTTTAACCTCCGAGGATCCGGAGTCTCCTGGCGGGTATGTAGTCGGCCCCGCTTTTCCTTCCACCCAAATTGGCTTTTTAATGGTGCTTTTCCTGGGCAAAATCAAGTGAGTGATAAAGTCTTAAAAATTCAAGGCAAGCAAAATTCAATGTAACAAATTAGGCTTGTATTACAATAATCCAGAAATGTCTTACCACGGTTAGCAAAAGAGGCAACCCCCGCAACGTTAAGGAATAAGGTGTGAAGGGGGACGATCATCACCGCCACCGTCACCGCCGTGGCCCCGTGCAACATCCGCTGACATCTGTACAAGTATAATTAGGATAACATATAAAATTAATGAACAAAATAATTAAAGCATGCACACATCCAAATACATACATATCCAAATAAATATACACATTTAAACAATCCATAATAATTTCATTCATTCATTGAAATATATAAGTGTCTTTTGTAAGTTACAACTCAAGATCAATCTTCTTCTTCACTAGAATAAACAACTTCTACACCATCATCATCATCAACATTGACGAGGTCTTCATCATCAGAATCTGCTAAATCATGAGGAAGGGCGTCTTCATCATCAATAATATCATCGTCTTCGTCAAGATCAATGATATATGGCGGTGCGTCAACCTCCGTTGATTGAACCATCTCTAATGCAAGTCGCTTATTCCCAAGTCATTCAAACTAGTCGAAAATGGGAGATCAGATGAGTTTGTTCAAAAATATAACATCAGGATCTTTCCTCACCCACGATGACACCCCCGTCCGAAAACTTTTTATTATTCACATGCTCGACGACCTTCCAGTGGGGTGGTCGTCTGGCCATATCTTCAAGGTAAAAGCATTGTTTGACTTGTGTTGCGAGAATGTATTGATCATCTTTAAATGCCTCATCTTTTGTCAGATTTGTGGACCCATGTTGTTTCTAAGGACAATAGTTGACTTTACGTCTATCGTTTCTAGTGTCAAACCACTTTCCTCGAACAACACAACTTTGAACGACAAATTACTAAAACTCGAGATTTCTGAAGTTGACCATAGTAACATTTCTCCTCAATCCCCACAGGCGAACAAATGCCCTGTTTTGAGTATGTGGCGACGTATCATCGCGGCTTGTGCACGACAAACCTCACACCGTTTGACTACCAAGAGTGAGTGAGATTGGAGTCGGTGTTGGTCCACAAGCCAAAGCGAATAACTCGCTGGTTGCGCTAACACCTGGGTCATTATCTATGTGACGTTGACGAATCTATAAGAAGATAGGATTAGATAGAGAACACAAAATATGATATCGTTATTTTTAGAGTTAAGTACACAAAATAAGTGTAATTTTACCTACTACCCAAACCAGTTGGGGAATTCTTCTTTCATGTCTTTGTTAGGAAGTTTACTGAAAAACATTCATGGTATTAAGAAAAAGAAGTTTCAAAATAAAAACGCGTACCTCTTGAACTGGGACCGGTACGTGTCGATTTCAGGACTGTTGTGAAGTACATACCATATCACTTTCTTCAACTCTTGGGCATCAAACCGAATAACAGACCGTAAACCAATCGATTTACATAGTGATCGGAACACCTGAAACTGACACGTTGGGGGAGGGGGTCCACATTACGGTCGGGACGATTAAATTTCGTAGTAACATCCCGAAAATAATGAGAACTGAAAGTCAATGCTTCTTCTGCAACATAACCCTCCGCAATCGAACCTTCCGGCTTAGCTTTATTTCGTACATAACCTTTTAGCTTTTTCATGAATCTTTCAAACGAAAACATCCACCGGGGGCGAATAGGCCCGCCTTCAAGAGCCTCTAGAGGTAAATGGATAACTAAGTGAATCATAATGTCAAACAAAGCAGGAGGATATATGATCTCGAGATTGCACAGAATATCAACCACCTTGCTCTGAGCTTTCAACATGTCATCCTCCATCAAACTTGCAGAGCATATTTGCTTAAAGAATAAACATAGCTCAATTATTAGTTTTGCAACCTCATCGGGCAAGTATTGCTGAAGTCCGTAAGGAAGTAAGCGTTGCATCATTATATGACAGTCATGAGACTTCAGGCCCGTTATATTGGTATCATTATCGGTCACTTTGTGCTTGAAGTTGGATCCGAACCCATCTGGTAGTTTAACTCCTTTGATGAACTGACAAAACTTTTTTCTGTTCTCTGGTGTGAAAGAATACGCAGCCTGAGGCTTCGAGCACTTCCCGTTTTTGGTTTGGCCAAGCCACAAGCCACTTCGAATGCCCAACCTTTTCAAGTCTTGTCTTGCCTTGGCGGTGTCTTTAGATTTGTCATTCATTAACAAAGTGTTCAAGATGGCCTCCAACACATTTTTTTAATATGCATGATGTCTAAATTGTGTTTTAGTATAAGAAAAGACCAATACTCAAGCTCGTAAAAAATAGATCGTTTAGTCCAGTTCAGCTCGACAAGAACATTGCGTTTTATCTTCACACCCCCATAACTCGGATGTTTACCCTTCACACGCGTGGGCAATCTAGCAAGTTGAGCCTGGATTTGATCCCGGTCAAATTTTCTAGGAGGATCTCCGTCTTCTATCTCACCATTGAATTCAAGTGACCTCCTCCATTTATGGGGCTTCTTTAAGAATCTTCTGTGGCCAACATAAGCTGTTTTGCCTAATACACGCATAGATTGAGTGTCTTTAATACATGTAGGGCATGCCTTATAACATTGCCCACTTCATCTAGACAAACTACTTTGAGCAGGAAAATCATTGATGGTCCATAATACCATCGCTCTCATATTGAACTTCTGACCTGTAGCAACGTCTATAGTCTCGACACCTTTCAGTGCCCATAAAACCTTTAGGTCATTGGTACGTGTGTAAGCACTAGTCAAATTTATATATGTATAGTATAAATCCCGTGACAATTCTTCCCAATTACTTCTCAAACAAGAGAAATAAAAGGGTAAAATCTCACTTAAGAAAACACAATACGTATATTTTTAACCGGGAAGTATTTTCTCCTCGGGTCGTATCCCAACGAAGTCGTGAATTGAGATTCGGGAATAATTCGGATTCGAGTCAAGAATGGATAAAGGGTTTTTGAAATTTTGAATTACACTACGAATATAATAGCACAATTAAACTATAGAAAATATTAAAAAAACTAAAAACAATTAACTAGCACGAAATTTGAATACACGAAAATTAAAAACGTGAGCTAAAACTGAAATTTAAAATCTAAGGCACTTCTTTTAACAAATTTTATACCTAAAAATCACAAATTTAAAAAGAAAATTTTAGGAAAAAGAATTAGAATTTTTTAACTATTTTTGAATTTTCTATGAATTTTTAAAGAAAAATGAATTACTAAAAATAAACTTTTTCTAAAATTTAACACTAAAATTCTATTTTTATTTTTCAAAAATACTAGAATGAAGAAGAAAATTATTACAAAAAGAATTAGATTTTCAACTATTTTTCTATTTTCTATGAATTTTTAAAGAAAAAGAAATTACCAAAAACCTATTTTAATTCCTAGAAAATACAAATTTAACTGGAAAAATAAAGAAAAATGAATTTTATCTACTAAAAAGATGCAGAAATAAAATGATACAAAAATGTCCAATTTTTATAAAGCAATTGAACCCTAATTTTACTAATTAAAGTATAAACCCTAATTTTATTTAAACTAATTTTGAAAATATTAAAACTATTTTATTTAACTAAAAAGATACGGTAGAAAATGCAAAGAATGAAAGTAAAGGGTAGGCGGGGTAACTAACTAAATTTTACACTATAATGAAAACGGGCAACCTTTAACTATCGAGAAAGTACAAAACAAACCCTACGATTTAACTTATTTTTGGCTTATCTAAAAAATGAAAATTAGCAAAAACTTAAAACTACAAAGTTAAACCTGAGCTTTAACACTACAACTTTAATAAAAGCACTTGGAACTTTTATCAACTAAATAAGCTAGAAAATTAGCTTTTTAATCTGTATCACAGAAACTAAGGATTTCCTTTGAAAATCCAAACTTTTCTAAACTTTTGCTTATATCTAGCTTATTATTCAATGAAAATTGAAACCAAAAGAAGCTAAATGAAGCTTGTGATGTGTACTAGGTATTTCTA